>VDFB02029191.1:0-58531 GCA_007258455.2 Sequoia sempervirens | reverse complement strand
TTGTGCAAGAATGATGCCTTGCACCTTCATCTTCCTCAACATGGTGAAAAGTATTTGAGGTCAAGTATACTGTGTGATCTTCTTCATTATTTTCCATCACCATTCCCTCATCTTTCATTCTTTTGGCTACAACACAATAATCTGGGGAATGTGGCTTATCACAAAAATCACAAAAGTAATTGTTACTTACCATATAGGTTCCCTTTGTCAATGGATCAGGAGCTTCTTTGCTTCTAGGCCTAGCTATTATAGGTTTGTTGTCCTTCCAGTTTGTACTATAAGGAATGTCATGCAACCTCAGCCTTTTGTTCTTGTATGTGTTCTCCTGTGTGCACTGATAATTGCTGCTTTGCTAAGAAGCCTTAGGATTGTCTCCTTTACTAACTATCCTAGAAACCTTTCTATTGTTTTCAAATGTCAGTGCCATCTTCTGAGCCTTAGCCAAATATCTTGGGAAGCTATTTCTCAATTCATACCCTACCTTAGGATCAAATGCATTCAAATAAATACTCAGTGCTACATAATTTGGAAACTGTGATCCATGAGGTATCTTATTCTACAACTTACTGAATCTTCGATTAAAATCATAAATTGTATCATTTTGATCTTTCTAAATGTGTATTAATTCACGAAGAGTAGCATCTGGTGCACTTAGGTTCCCAAATTTCTGGAGGAATTGATCTTGAAATCCTTGGAGAGAATTAATTGAGACAACTAGTAGGCCATTGAACCAATCCCTAGCATCTTCAATAAGTGATATCATGAATATGCTCATGTGTAAATCTTCATATGGCACACCAAAATCTTGGATGAAAGCATTGAAACTTCTTAAACGTTCTTCAGTAGTGATTGCATCATTCCATATAAACTTTGGGACAATTCCTCTCCAACTGCCATCCATTGGATAGGGGGATAATTGAGTCCCTACCAAATCAAACTATCTAATCATTGTTGTGTATTGATGAAGGGGGGTGCTAGGTGGGTATTGATGCTGGTACTGTGGCATATACTACTGACCATGAGATGGTTGTGGTGAGTATGTATTCTTTTGTTCATGATATGCATTGCCTCCATTGTAAAAATTTCCAATTGTACTACTAGGCATTTGAGGAGTCCAATGCCTACCTGCATTTGTGTACTCATTCGTTCCATAGAAAAATTCCATTATTCATCAAGTGTTTTAAGAGTTCCCACCTACTTTTCCAAAAGTAGTAAAATGCTAGTAGAGTCACCAATTTGTTAGCTCTTAAAAACACAAGAAAGATGACTCAAGAGGCTGCTAATCTCTTGATATGCTTCAGGGTAATAGACAAGGTCAAAAGAACTCAACCTTCTACTCTTCAGGTGCTATTGGACCCAGGCGGGTGTACCTTTTGAATTGAGAAAACTTATCTTATGATTATCCTTCTGAAATGCTTTGTCCACAATGGTAGATGACAGTGAACAAATGAAATCAAACTTGATAGCAATATTCTAATCTAAATCTTAAAATGCTTAATTAATAGATATAAAGAAACTGAATGATTCAAAATGACAAAGTGTAGAGAACAGTGCCTTGTTGGGTATGCGGAGTCAAATGAAATAGAAGTGGGAAACATATTCTGGTAGAAAATCAAATTGATGCCATATGATCTATTCACAACTTGTATAAACAATGTAGGATTATGACTATTAAGCTCTACTTTAATAATCCAGATGAATTCTCCCTGATTACTATGATCAACAAAAAGGATTTAATCTCTGCTTGAGAGAACCAATAGATTAATCACATAGATACAACAAATGTGCACTCATAAACTGAGAATAAACTTGTTATTTCAATTTAAACAACCAGAAAGAATCAACTTGGAGACAGCTTAGCAATGCTCTTTAATAAACTCAACATACAATTGATACCAGAAATAACCTACCACACCAGTTGATTTTCATTGAATTCACCATTTGAAAACATGCAACATAGTCTCCAGAATGAGAACTTTATTCTACTGTGCCCATTCCTAATTTACTGTATGTATCTATTCTAAAAATCTGATCCTCTTCAATTACAATCAGGGTGCATATTTATACACCAGCGTGAGAAAAACATAATGCTTCAAATTCATGTCAACCACCGTAGAATTCAAGAAAATCTCACATGTCAGCCTTTAACAACATTTAACATTCATATGTCAGCCACAAAACTTGAATATAATCTTTGAGCCATTCGTTGAGACACCCTGTAAGTATGCCAAAGGAAAAATAATGTTAATCACTATCTTCCCACGTTCCTCTGTTCCCTATGTTACTAGCTTTCACTGTGACCAACCTGAGTCATGGAGATGTCATATAGAAAACACTATGTTTCATCGATATGCTTCTTATAATGTACCATTCATTCACTGAGACATTGGGATATTTTCAACGAGATGCACCTTTGTTTGATTCATTATCACTATGACCACATGATATTAGAGAGACCTCATATAGATTACTTTTTTTTCATCAAAGGTCTTCATATATCTCAAGTCACTATGACAACCCAATTTTATGCTAACAAAGTCACCTCAGCATTCCATTCGGTGAGACCCCAAGCACCTCGCCAAGACCACACACCGAAACAAATAGGTCACACCGAGCAGTTATGTTTTGTTCTATCCACCTTTGCCAAGACATTCTGGTTTTCTCACCGACAAAGTCCTCATCATTTCATCCACTTTGCCATAACATTCTCGACATAAGCAAGACCTCCTAGATTACTATGTTTCACCAAAGCCATCCCACCATCCCGTATCATCGGTGACAAGAGAAAACTCTCAATCTAGAAGCATCTTCCGCCACGTATTTCATGCTATGACTTTCGGGTTGTGGGAAGATGTTATAGAGGATTTGTTAGTAGGAAAAAAAAGTCCATATGAAACATATTGGTCACCGACATATGATTCTTCCCGCCAACGCGTCTATCTCACGCTATAACTTGCAAATCATTGCGAGACGCCATAGTATATTGTTATACCGAAAAGCCCCAGCTCACACCTATTCACCAAGAGAATGCCAACCTCTTCACCGAAAGAAAACCATTTTGAACATAGTCGAAAAAGCGCTTCCACATGTATTTCGCTATGACTTTCAAAGTCAGGAAGATGTTATAGAGATTACCGAGTTATAGCAAAAGTCCATATGAAACATATTGGTCACCGAGACATATGATTCTTCCTGCCGACATTTCTATCTATCGCTATAACTTGCAACCCTCGGTGAGATGCCATGTAGAGTATATTGTTATACCGAAAGCCCTGAGCTCACACCTGTTCACCAAGAGAATGCCAACCCTTCACCGAAAGAAATCCATTTTGAACATAGTCGAAAGGACAAGGAAGGTCACTATGACCATACATTGAAGAAGAGTCTCACGCTGATAAGATCATACATGTTCTGATTGGGGAGACATATGGGAATCACTAAGACTTCCTGCTGCAAACAAACTCTCACCGAAGGAGAGCCTCATGAGCAAACAATAAAACAAAGCAAGTTGTTATAACACTACAAAAACCTTTGTCGATATACACATCCTTCTATCACTGAAACCGAGTGAAAGTAATGCTAATAACTACTAGTAAATGAAAGCCAATTGCCATAACAATAGAAACATATTTCCGATAGGCAATAGATGTTTGCAAGCAAGAAAACGAATTGGGGAGACCTAGAAATTGTCATGCTGATACAGACCAGAATATGAAACATGCATGACACGATGGTTTCAAAGGGGAAAAATGGTAAAATATGGGCAGAAAGTGTTCAAGATGGAACTTATTTGGAAAATTATGAATGGAAAACTTGTGAAAATATCCAAATTTTACATTTCCAACACACCTAATAGCATTTATGTGCACATTCATCAAAATGTGCTCCACCACTATCCACTAACATGTTGACAAGCGACATTTTGTTATTGGTTGATCTTTAGTCCAAAATTCATCCCTTTTTCTCATTCCTCCATCCTTCTCTCCTATAAATGGAGAGATCTTCTATTGATTTAGCATCCACAAATTGAGGCAAAGTCACTATCTATAGATTTGAAGCAAAGTTCACCCACTTTCATGAAAGTTATCATAGCATTTCTTCACCATAGCTAGGTTATTGAGAATTTTCATCAAGGATCACATTGTTCATCATAAGAAATTGCAAGGAATTAGGAAACAGGTACTTTCCACATCAAAGTAGCACCAATTCCCCCATAGGATGTTGGGTTTGAGTGTTTAGAGCTAGATTTCATAGCTTTCAATTTATTATCATTGATTTTATTTCTTGTTCTCGACATTTGAATGAATTGCATGGGGAATGATAGTTTAGATTTGTTTATTGACTAACATTGTGTTTTTTTTCTATGTTTGTGTAGGTCTAGATCAACCATTCACATTTTGGCACTAGAAGGAGGGCACAAATCTTTAGATTAATACATTTTTTGTCCATTCTCTCATTTTTTCTATTTTTTTGTCTTTCTAGGTCAAACAACACCACTAGAGGAAATAGTGATGCATATGTAGTCTCTGTTTTCCCACAGAGTGACACTTGTTTCACCAGAGCGTTACTCAAATCCTCAAACATCTCTATCATTCCAATATCATTGTTTGCACTCAAATAGCGTTGTTTCCTTTGTGTTTCAAATGGTGATGCCTTTGCTTTCTTTCTTTTTCACTCAACCTTGAAATGGTTGTATCTTGGTCATATTTTTGTATTTCTTAGAGCTTTTTTTTTTAAATGGGGAAGAATTTCATAAGCTATCCAATGGTGTAGGTGTTTCTCAACTTTTATAGAGTTAAGATTTCAAATTTTCACTTAATTTCAAATCACAATGAAACTTGGTCTAAATTTTAGGGTTTTTATGCTTAATCACTTATCTAACCCTCATATCCTCTTGTTTCTTGATTTCATCTAACATTTAGAGCTTGGATTGTAGATTTTAAAGGATCATGGAGCATGGAAGTGAAAGAAAAATTATTATTAGATGATCGTAACAAGTGTTTTTAAACACTTTGTGAGAAATTATAATCCCATTCTTAAGGCTTTGTTATCTTCAAGTTTTAGGACTCAAACAAATTTATTTTGGGTTTTGAAAAGAATAATTAAAGGGTTACAAAGAACCTTAGGAACTTACTAAAGTTGGTTTTGGATTTAAAAATTGAACAAGAAAACTTCACACTTCATCTTGGTGCTATAAAAATAATCCGTTATTGCTTTTGAAGTTAAAATGAACATGTGTTTTTAATGCTTTGCAATCTTTTTTACAAGTTAATATCATTGAAAAGGTGTATTCAATTCTCTCACACTTCATATCAATCTTGAGAATCAAAGTTCTTTTTGTGATATTAGGTTGTTTAAAATATTTCCTCCACACTTGAATTTGGGCTCTTAAAAATTGAACAAATCTTGCTAGTGTGAGTTAGGTATATTGTGTGTGTTCTCTCTTTGTTCACACAAACAAATATTGATCGAACT
Organism: Sequoia sempervirens; assembly: GCA_007258455.2. Taxonomy (NCBI): domain Eukaryota; kingdom Viridiplantae; phylum Streptophyta; class Pinopsida; order Cupressales; family Cupressaceae; genus Sequoia; species Sequoia sempervirens. The sequence continues at coordinate 53,056 of VDFB02029191.1, read as the reverse complement.
ACAGATGTACTTTCTTTTTTTTACCTCTATAGGGTCTTCCTTGGTGGGAAAAATTACTCACCCCAAGGGAATGACCCAAGCGATAACAAGCATAAGCCAAGATCTTACAAACGACTATATAAATTTGTGGTTGTGATGAAAATCATAAACAATGGGAAGTGGTGCATGATAACTCTCCCCTAGTGTCTTTATGATGTGTAAAGCCCTTGTTCTAAGGGTTGGGAGATCACTCACAAGGATTTTATCATTGCACCCCTTAAATTGGATGCCCTTATTATGAACCTTTGTTTAGAATCCAAAATCCCAATATTTGTTAGCATCAGGAGGTCGGACCTCTAGAGTCATCCCGCATACTTGTAGTTCTTTGTAGAGATGAAAATTTCATCATGGTAGATTCATGAGAACTGAAGCTTGGATGACCAGAGAAGTGTGTGCAGTGGAGGGGAACCAGTGTGGTCAGCCTTCTAGTCATTCGCTCTGAATAAGCGTAGCTGGATTTATCCAAGTGGGAACTCAACAAATATTCTCTTTTATACTAGGGTAGCGTAATATTTGAGTCAGTTAAACACTTTGCTTGGATCTAAAACATTGGAAAACAAACATTCAACCATGATCATCAAATTTCAAACCCTTTAGAGGAAGGAAATACCTTTGACAAAATCCAAGTGCTATTGCTTTTCCTAGGGATTCTATCCTTAGAGGCTTCTAATTATTTGAATTTATTTCTCAATTTTCTCTCACTAAAGTCAACATTAGGAAACTATTGCCTTCATTTTCTCTATTTCCACATAATGGACTTTGTGGGATGAAAATAAATTGGGGCATTAGACATTTAGTTTGAAACTTAAGCAAAACAAGTGGATGTGGTAAAAATCAAGTCATTAACCAAGATTAAATCAATTGAACCCCACACATGTGCTTTTTATCTTTTATCTTATGATATTCCATGTAAAAATCGGTCTTTTGGTTTGAATTACTCTTAGGGAAAAGCATGTTCTTCAATATCTTGGTCTTGTAAACAAGGTTCGCCTTAGGTTCATTTAGGATCAAACCAATCACTTCATCCATCTCAAAACATCAATCAAATCCCATCGCACATACAACTTTTGAACCTTTGGAAAAATCATTCATACTAGAATTTTGGTAAAATCCTTCAAATCAACATCAAAATCACCTTGTTTGGCTAAGTTTGTGTGGTTTAATCCTTCCTCGTACATCTAGTTAAACTATCATCCTTGTGGACAAGTTTATTCCAAGATAACATCCAACATATTGGGGTTTATAAGTCGATTGTCCAAATCAAAGAATCCAAAGAATCCTAAAGTCTAGTATTCCTCCAAGGGTCTTAAAATTTTTCCACCCATATCACTCACCCCTTTCATCCTTCATCTCATCATTGGTCCTAAATCCCTTAGAGGTCAACAAGGTCAAAACAAAAGAAGAACATGGAATATATACTTAATTCATACATCATGACTAGTCTAAACCAATCAAACTATCAAATCCTTACAATGTCGATTGATTATCAAAAATCACTTTTATAGAATCCATTAATGGGATCATTATCTCATACAAACCTCAATGGTACAACAATTGTGAGTATTCCCAATGTAAATTTTGGAACACCTTTCCCTATGGTAGATTTAAATCAAAGTCCAAACCTAAAAATCTATCAACCAAACAATCAATGCATGAGTCTTCAACAAAACAAACATTATTCCACCAAATCCATACATGCCAAATGTTATTATACCAAGTAAAAATTTACCAAACATGAAAATTTTGAATCCACACTTGGTGAACTTTGGGATGAGTAAGTTTGTAAATCACACAAATTTTGTTCAAATTCCAAACAATATGTTAACAACTCCATGTATTGATCCAAGTCAAGGTAACACCATGCAAAATGAAAGTTACCTAAATCAAGGCAATGTGATTCCCAACCACAACAATGTTCAATTTTAACCTATAATTCCAAATCCAAACATCTTCCCAAATCAGAACATTGTCCAAAATCAATTTTTCCATGATCCCATACAAACACCATAAGTATACATTCCAAATTTTCTTTAACAAAAACCAAATAAACTATATCAAGGGTGTCAAGATCAAAATCATGATCAAATTTTGTGAGATAAAATTGCCACACTTACCAAAATAGTTGATTCATTGCACCAAGAGACATCTCCACCCAAAAATCAATGCAATCTTCCATTGGTTAAGCCATGTCATCAAATCATTGAGTTGTGTCCACAACCACATCAAGAATAACAACTCTAGGGTCAAGAGGTTGGATATAAATATCAACAACATCAATAACAAACCCAATCACCACATCTCAAAGATCAATCACCACATCTCCAAAATCAATCACCACAAGGTCAATTTAAAGTAAAAATCTCACAAGGTAATAAATGAAAATACACACCACTTGGGGAACCAATCAAATCAGTCATGCAATACTTGGTACAAGAAAATCTCATCAAAATCCCTGTTTATGAAAATTATCAAGAGCCTAAAGTTAAACCACCATGGTATAATGAGAAGCACCTTTGTGATTTTCACAGAATAAAGGGACACACAACATCAAATTGTATTCGACTCAAAATATAATCCAAGACCTTATTGATCAAAAAATAATAAATATTAAGGACAATGAAGAAGATTCAACCACTAGTGATAGCATTGACAATCTCCCCACCATAATTTTTGAAAATAGTGATCAAGATGTATCAATCAATGAGCACCTTGAAGATGTTTCTAACTCATCCAAATATCTACTCAACATACATCAAGAGTCACTTTTGGATCATGATAAAAACCCCTCAATAATATATGACAATGATTTATTTCAAGGAGTGTTAATCATCGGGGATACTTCCACCAATGATCATTCTTACAATACCTCTACATCATCCAATGAGTTAGAGGACACATCTCAATAATTTATTCCAAGGCATAATCAACATCTTTCACCAAAGTCTAGCAATGGTCCTTTCCAAGACATATTGAAATCCTTCAACCTCATGGTTGTAGATATTGAACGAATATTAAACTCAACACTTGATCCAAATTCACCCAAAGATCAAGAGGATATTGAGCTGCTTCCTATGCCTAATAAAGACATCCAAGAACCATTTATAATAAATCCATCCTTTGAAACTGAACCATATCAAGAACTTGATCCAAAGCATGTCAAAAGAAATTCCAAAATTAATCAAGATCAAAAATTTGTATCTCCAAGATACTACAATGATCTAATGGAGACTCTCCTATCTATACAAGATATTGAAAATGATGATCATATCCATATAGCACATATTCCTCCATCTACCCATGAGATGCTTACTCCTAATGGACATGTAGATGATCTTCATTGAAAACAAGAGTGTCATACTCTTGATATCATTACTAAGGAACAAGATCCTCCTACTCTTAACATTTATACACATGATCAAGATATAGAAAAATCTAGAGACATATTAGAAATGGGTCATGAAGAGGGCTTCTACAGAAGTTGTGAATCAGGAACATCTTGTGAAGGAATATCAAAAATGAATCACAAGGAAGAATTTTATGAGGATAGTGAATCATTGACACCTCTTGAAGGAGCATTAAAATTTGATATTCAACAAGATCAAGCCAAAGATATCAATCAGGAAGTTATCCCACACATGGAGGATCCTATCACTTCTAAACTTGGATCACTTACCTTTTAAAGGGAAATCTATCTTATCAATGAAGAGGCTATCACCTTTGAAGATCCACAACAAAGCAGAGAAGGATTAGCACCTTGTTTCCAAGGTAAATCATATCCTATTGCAAATAAATTGTTTCAACAAATGAATTATCAAGGAAGAGGATTAGGCCTACATAAACAGGGTATCCTAGAACTAGTGCAAATTATTGGAAATCCTAAGCATCACGGTCTTGGCTATTTAGTATTGAGGGCAACTTCATCTCAAGCAAACATCAACATAGGAAGCATGAAAAATCCTTATGACGAAACTGATTCCAATACTACAACTAGCCACATCATGAATCTTCATCCACCCATCATCCCATCCACTAATTGGGACCAACATCAAAAAAGGATTTGAATCAAAGCACAAAGAATGTTATGAAAGAAAAAGAAGTTGAGAAGCATAATGGAAAAATAAAATACACATGGATACCAAAAAATACAAAGAAATATTATCACTATCAAACTCCATTTGTCAAAGAAACTATGGGGAAAAATTAAAAAGGGAAAATTATCCACCAAAGATTTCCACAAAAGCAAAAGCAGGCTTTTCAAGCAATGTACAATGTATATCAAGCAGTTGGTCCTAATTCCATGCACACTTCTATATCCACCCATTATTGCCCATCTTCCCAAGTTTAGAGAGTCAAAGGTTCCAAACTATCAACCAATCCATCTCCTATTCCTAAACACACAAGTCCATCCACTCCTCTACACATGATATCCAATTTTTAGATTGACCATGTATTGGCAACCACCCTTCATCATAAGGATTTAGAAGGAACTCTATCGTGATGTGCGCACAAAGACAAAGTTAACTATGGTATCAACAAAGCAAATCAAGAATCTCAAAAGTTGTATTCAAGTGCACATATCTTGGCAAAGAAGCTTCTTCAAGTAGGATATCAATGGCACATTATGATAGAAGCATCTACATCAACACCACAAGGTGGTTCAACATGAGCTTAAAATCTTTTAGAAAAATCAAAAAAATAAAATAATCATGAAAATAGTAAAAATAAAAATTGTCCTCTAGTGAAAACCACTACGGTGGTGCTTTGGACAAGTACCATGATGAAACCCTGGAAAATAGACGTCATGTGTAGAGTCAAGCATCTATGTGCGCTAGTTTAGGTGGAAGCATCTCATCCCATCCACAATAAATCCAACATTCCATCGATCTCATCCATAATAAATTCATTCATCCATGAACCATTTATCCAATCCATTTTCATCAATCTCCATCCATAGTCTAAACCATCCTGATCTTGGTAAAGTTTAGTGCACACTTTACACTTGCTTATGGTAAGCATTTTGATGAGTCATTTTCATTGATTGATCCTATCCTACCCAACATTATCTAATCCATGAAGCACTATCCAAATGAGAGTCCTCTCTTCAAGATAATCATTGGTATCATTTGCATTCTTACCAGATCCATCCATCCACACACCTATCCCAACCTCCACCCATGGAATTCCATACATTGCTACACACTGGGGCAGATATTCACATCTTGCATTGGGAATAAATCTTGATCTATATCTTCCAACTTATGTGGTGATTTGAACATTGAAAAAATAAGAAATCAAATTGGTCAAGCAGTTGTGAGCCAAAATCCAAATCATTATCCCATGGAATATTTTTGACAAGAAGATGTTCATTATAAAGCTTTATCTTTCATCAAACATTAATACAGGCAATCAATATCAGTCACATCTAATTTGCACATCAATGTCACATCAAATCATTCAAACAAATTTTGTTCCAAATCAAGCTTCAAAATATTGATCAATCAAATCCAATCAATCCCTCATCATCTTGGGATATCCATCCTATTCCTGATGTTGCTTAAACACTATCCTTGATCAATCAAACTTAGCTTGGTTTTCAACAAAATCCCAAAATAGAGCACTAATATCCTCACACATGTCCATATCCAAATCATCAAAATCACGTGAGAATCCAAAAAAATTCAAAACATATCAAAATCCAAAAATAGGTCAAAAAGTCAAAAAAAGTAAAAACAGAGTCATCTTGTCGAACTACGGGTCTTTGAGCTCTGAACGTAGGCAAGGTTGATCTTTGATCATCCACTGAGACACTTAGGTCAGCCCTTTAGGAGTCTATCATAATAAATTGGTAATCCATTTGTTCATATCTCATCAATAATCGAGTTTGTGTCAGTCGAACTATGTGGTCTCTATGTGTATAATGTAGGAAAGTCTAATCTTTGATCAGCCATCAAGGCCCCTAGGATAGGTCCTTAGGTTAGTCTCTTGGTTAAAATATTGGAAAACTCCAAAACATTTGAAAATTTGAAAATCAAAACATTTGTAAAGCATCTCAAAAATATCAAAAGCAGCCTCAAAACATAAAGAACATAAAAAACATAAAAAAAACATCCAAATATTTGAAAAATCCATCTGTCTCATCTCACTTTTAGCCACAATAAACATTCACTCATAATAAATCATCGTCACCCCCAACCTTTGGTGAAACACTCAAAAACAAGTCTAGCAAGTTAAAAGTGAAAACTAAAACGTTAGGGTATCAAGTCTAGGTCAGTAAGTAAACAAGTTGGTCAACCCTTGGTACTAATAGCTCATCATCTAGTTTTTCCCAAATCATTTGATAATATCATTTCCTAGGATGCATCCTTTCTACAATGGACATCAACATCAGACATCACTATAGTTTAGTCTTGGCTAGCGATATGAAGAACATTGACTTTTTTTTGTAATTGATCTTTTCTTTTGATTTATCTTATTGCACTCATTCCAATGACCTATCGATGATTTCTAATCAAAATTATTTAGAGAGAAAGGAATGGGGCATTGATCATTATCTTTTTTCTATTATTCTTGTTGGATGTTCTTGTAATAAAACTTGGTGAATACTTGCTTTGTTAGGTATGTATAGAGGGTGTTTTGGGTAGATTGTTGACTATTGCATTGATAGGTTATACCTTTCTATGTTTTGGTCTAAGATGTTTGAAACTTCTGAATTGCTTCCTAGTAAGGTTTTCATATGTTAGATGTGAACAAGAATACTCCTATCTGATTGTCGATTCAAAGTCCATCGCACTAGGTACAATGTCATCCTGGTCCTTTATACCTTGATGCATCGTATCTATGTGTGTTATCAAATATAAGGTAAGTAGGATCTTTTAAAATCCCAATTCTTGATAAGAAAAGCATCATCATCATCATTCATCATCCTCATCTAATAAGGTCTCATAGATCATGGACTTGTTGGATCCTCTTGTCATCTATCTCATTTCTTCTTATTCTTCTATCTTTACTAACATTTCTATCCAAGTTTTAGAACAAGGTTATCAAACACTGGGTACTCTAGGTTAATTGAGCTCATTATGTTAACCTTGCATTTAGACTCTTGAGGTTAGTTTTTCACCCTCTTGTCATTCCCGCTTAGCATTTCGAGTTGGCTACTAGGTGGTGTAGGTTCAATGGTGCAAAACTGGTGGAAAGGATAGGACCCTTGGTGTAGTGTGCAATGCACCGATATTCTTTCTATCGAGGATGCATGATGGACCCTTGTTTTGTCTAGAGATGTGGCTTTTGGTGATGTAAGCTTGTGTGAGTATGTGGAAAATGAGTGTTTTGACCTGGAACTTTCTGTTTATAATGTGTTAAATCATTTTTTCTTTTAAGAAAGGGTGTAAAATTTGTTGTATAGTTTGACTTTAGAGCATGTGTGGTTTTTGTTCTATCACCCTCGCTTATTCGTTGTGACCCTTTTATCCCTTGGTGGTGTGTGTAGGATGCCTAAAGGTCAAGGAAGAGGCCAATGTGGTGGCTGTGGAGCCAACTGTCAAATTTTTTCGTCCTCGAGCTTCCATGTTTTAGAATGTGGGGAAAGTCAGAAATCCCAAAACAATCCTAGATGTGGGGAAAAGAACCTAGAACAACCAATATTTGGAGGTGAGCAGTTATACTCCAAGCCCAAGGGGCCCCCTATCCACCCAGAGCCTGGTCAGGTAGAAAACTCACAGGGGACAAGGGAAAACCAAATTTGGCTAACTTATCAGAGGAAAAACAAAAGTAGAACGAGAAAAACTGTGAGTTTTTTGAGTGAACTAGTAGTTCCCACAAAATTTTGTGTTCCAAATCCTGGCTATAGTCTCATTCCATCGGATTTTAGTGATCAAGAGGAACCTATCACTAGTAGTGATAGCGATTCCGATTCACCTTTGTGTTTATCTTGTCTTCAATAGTTATGGTGGACTTGTTAACAATGTTGTTTGTTGTTGTATGGCTTTTTCTATAACATTGTTCTCTATGATGTGTTAAGTACTTTGAGACCTTATTGATGACTATTTCACCATTTTGTCTTTATTGGATGACATGTTATCTAATTTGAGGACTTTGATGCTCGTTAATTATGCATACGTTACATTGTTGCATGATGATTGAAGTTGTGATAGGATTAAATTGGTTATGTTTTTCATATGAACTTGTTCTATGCTTGTGATATACTGATTTGTGATGAATTTATGATGGCGCTTATAATGTGATTACTATGTGAAGTACTGGATTTTGGGTAAAACTTTAGGATGCAATTTAGACAAGTTTTAGTTAGTCTTTTCAAGAACTAGAATTCTTATATTATTGTTGTAAATTTATTAATTTGATTGTTGTGGCATGGTTATCATAGTAGGATTTTCTTGATCATAATTGTGAAAAAACTATTTGCATTGTGGAAGAATTATCCTTTAATCATATTAATATTAGTATAAGAAGTAGTGGTTAATATTTTTATAAATTAATTCACCTTTGAATTACTCATAGTCTTATTGATGGACTTATAATCTTGATAACTTTTAGAATATTGCTTTGATAATATTGTTATACCTTAGTTTTTAAATAGTTAAGAAGTTATATTCAAAATAAGTATGTTTGTAGAATCCTTCACATGATAGCTAGTAAATTCTTAATTGTAATGTTAATTGTAGATCACCATCTTTTCCTTTAAGATCATGATTAGAAGATAGTGTAGATGATAATTAGAACCTGTGAATGAATGTAATTCCCCTCATGTGTTGTCACTATTCTAATACTTTTTCATGTGATGTTATGTACTTTAAGAATATGACGATGATTGTATTACCAGGCTGACTAGTTTGGTTGATAGTTTAGTTTGCTCAGATGACTATGTTACTCTGTTTGGATGTTTTTGATGTACTATGTAGCTATGCAATTGTTTAGTAATTGTTTTATGATGTAATCATTGTACTCAATGTTGTTGTTACTATTTGAGGTCTTTGTAAGGGGAATGTTGTAACATCACTCATTCGCGAGCACCCTACTACACTGTGATTTCCCCTCACGGTGTGTCGTTATTGGTTATATATATGTGTGTTTTGCTCAATGTTTGCTTTTATGTAGGATTGCAAGTACCCAAGCCTCGATTCCACCTACACTATTAGGACAGGGCGAGCCTCATAAATCCCAATGGGTATGAAGTTGAAAATGGAGTTGACAAGAAAGTTTCTTGTCCTAGTCTGTCACCCTATCTTTACATTGACGATGTCATCTATTTGCGACCCCATTTACATTTTGGGTAATATTTTATTTTGAGTCGATTAATCTTAATTGTTTATTTGATGTTGCTTTAATTATTTGATTTAGTTGTTAGTTCATTGTGTTGTTGTGCATGTGATTGCATACATTTTGTTTCATTGTGCGACTTCCAAGAGAAAGTAGATGCTAAGGGAGGGAAGATGTAGTACCCCTCCACATTTGGTCATTCATGTTAAATGAGTAAGTTGTGTATTTGCAACTTGTGTGACCTTGCTACCTTTTGTCATTAGGTATTGTTTTGGATTTCGTTGCTCATAATGGCAACATTGATTTAATTAAAGTATTCAATTAAATCATTATATTTATTAATTAATTATTAAATTTATCTAAAGAGGATAACGAATTGATAGATTACATTATTTCTTTATTAAAGATGAAATTGTAAATTGCAAATATAAATAATGAGTATTTTAAATTTAATATGGATTAATAATCCACTTATTATTGAAGTTTATTTATAAATTTAAAATATTTCGTGAATATGTAAATAAAAATATAAAAATTACATTTATAAATAATGTTATTCTCAAATTTAATATAATGGATTAATCATCCATTTATGAATGCAATTTAATTATAAATTTCAAAATAATTGGATAAAGAAGTGAATAAAAGAAAAATAAAGGATAAATAAATTATAATTAATTTTTCCTATTAATAAGGACTCTATTATTCAATTTTGATGAAGAGCAATTTAAATATATGATAAATAAAAGCATCTAATTAGATTTCCACCTGTCCTTGCCTTTATCTCAACCTGGTTTCATGCTTTCTCTCCTGCTTTCCACATGCTCAGTCTTGGTGTCCACTTCTTGCATGCCCTCAACATGGTATTATTTCCTGAAAGCTTTGCCTTTTGAGGGGATCTCATTTTTCTTGGTGGAGTTACAGTAAAAAGAGGTTATCTGCTGCTTTAGATGGGGAAGAATGATGGCATGAGGAGGTGAGTGTTTGGAGTGGACATTAAAGGGGACACACCTAGGAGATCTTCCACCTACCAAATCTACAAGCTAGTTTAAGGGAAATCAGAACTCTCTATTTCTACTTCAATTTTACATGATAGCCTATTTTTGTATTGTGATATCTCTTTTTCACCATTGCATTTGCTATTCCATTTGATATTAGAATTTTGAACTTCTGATGTAATTTCTTTGAGGCATTTTTTTGAATGGTGCATGAACATTGCCTTTGCTTCTTCATCTTTCTGCAACTATTCTTTACTAGGGTAGTTGCAAACACATCTCACATAACTTCTCTATCCTTTGTACTTTCATAGATATCTATAGCCTGTTCCACAGTGCCATTTCAGCATAAGAAAGCAAGATGTTGGTAAAGGTTATGGAATTTTCCTTTCAAAAGTGTCTAGAACCATTTCATCCAATCCAATTTGTGTGAATTTTGCAATCATAGCATTTGTTGAGACTGCAATTCCTTGAGGCATATTTCCAAACAATTTGTCAGCTTTGTCTTGGCATCTACATTTTGTGTAACATAGAAGACTGTAGGGCTGTAAATAGCCTTCCTCATTCAGTTGGGAACCTATCACATCTGCAGTACTTGAAATTAGAATATTGTAGAGGTTTTGAATAATCTCTCTGATTCCTTTGTCAACCTATCTCAGCTATGAAACTTGAACATAATAGGAAGTTTTAAGGTTTAAATAACCTTCTTGATTCATTTGAAAAAATTCTTCTATCCTTTATTTTTTGATGGATGTCCATAACCGTATTCCAAAGTTCCCATTGGCACTCAGGCAAGGAGGATGCTAGCAAAGGTTGTGGGGTCTATATTAAAACTGCCAATTGCATTTCCTCAAAAGTTGTAAAACCTTTTCAACAAAACCATTTTGTTTGAACATACCCTGTAATGATAGCTTTCCATGAGACCACATTTAATTGAGGTACTCTGTCAAATAGTTAACATGCTGGGTCTAAGCTTCCACTTTTTGTGTTCATGTCTTTGAAGGAAGTTGTAACTACAACCTTTGGAAAAATATTTTCATTCTCTTTTTCCTTGCACAAATTCTACTTAGTAATGTTGTTGCTAAAAATTTCTAATCGTCTCTTGAATTTTTGTCTAAACGAATGCCTGAAACCCCTTTAGTTACCTTAGTTTTGGATTTTATTTCACTTCCTCATCTTCATCATCATCTTTTGATAGATATGCAACATCAGCGTATACTTTGGAGATAACCCTATGCATTTTTTGACCTTCGAGAAAGTCTTGCACTTACTATAGCATGATATAGGTGTATGTCTTAGGCTGGGCATGGCACTAGCCTATCATGGCCAGTAGCCAAATCTTTGCATAATCTCATATCCTCCTTGTTATTCTGGACTATGCCCCTGATGATAAATTATATATGTAATGCAACAAGGGTGTGAATGTGTGAATTATGTGCAGCCCTCATCTATTAAACCTACATGTCTACATGTGTCTAGTGTTGGAATATTATTTAATTCTGCAGTCAGCAGAACTATTAGCTCAACCCCCACGTCAGTTGAAGACTTCCAAGTTGTAGCCAACATAAACTACAAAAATTAATATGGTAGGTTAATTTGAATTTGAAAAGAAGTGCATGTTTTTGAGTTTGTATTTGTTGTTGTAGCCTACCAACAATTAAAGAGGTTAGGTGAATTTGAAATTTTAAAGTAGCTCTCATTCTCATGAGCTTGCTAATAGAAGTCAAAAGGAATGTATTCGTTGGAGTTAGTTTTTTGTGTATGTAGAATTTTTGTATTGGAAGGTGACCCTACAGCAGTAGATGAAAAAGGGAATGTTCAACACAGAGAATGTTTTAGTAGACACAATGCATTATCAGCTGCAGATATAGGATTGTAGCAGTTTATGTATTTCAGTGTGAGAGTAGCACCTTTTGTATTGGACATCTGTCCAAATTAGTTTAGCTTTATTTTCTTTATGCAAATCAAAGAATATCCTTTGAGTTTTTGTATTTTGAAGAAAACAAGGAATATATGGAAGTTTATTTTTGTCTATTTATCTTGTTGTCACTGTGCATACTGTATGCACTTTCTATGTGTTTATTTATGTTCTATCAGTCTAGTAACAATAGCAAAGCTATGTATCAGCACCCCTACCACCCTGACAAGTGGTATCAGAGCCCTATTTTTCTGGGTGGTCAGTTAGTTAGTTTTTCTATTGTGGGTTAAGCCCTAGGTTATCTAGGCATTAAGTTTTCTTAGATTTGAGAGGTGAAATATGGCAGGAGGTGAGAACAAATGTTGGAAACAACCACCAAATTTTGATGGAAAAAATTATGATATATGGGCTAAGAAGATGAGAACCATCTTAGATGCAAATGACCTATGGGAGTTGGTCACAAATGGGTTCAATGATATCATAGACCCAAATGCATTTGTAGCCCTTTCTAATGCACAAAAAAATTAGTTGAAAGACATAAGAATGAAGGATACCAAAGCCCTCAGCTTGATTGAGGTAGCCTTGAGTGAGGTTATTTTCCCATGTATTTCAATAGAAAATTACTCAAAGCAAGCTTGGTATATATTACAAAATAGCTACAAAGGGACTAACAAAGTGAGGTTAGCTAAGTTGCAGCTCTTGAGAAGAAACTTTGAGACTCTACAAATGAAAGATAATGAGTCCATTTCAGATTTCCACACTAAGGTTCAACCCTGGTAAATCAGCTAAGAGTTAATGGAGAAACAATGGAAGAGCAAAGGATTGTTGAAAAAATCCTAAGAAGTCTGCTTACTAAGTTTTATTATGTAGCAGTTGCCATTGAAGAGGCAAAAGACTTGTCTCAAATGAACATAGATGAGTTGATGGGTTCACTACAAACCCATGAGCAATAATTGAGTAGATCCACTCCTTCCCTAGAACAAGCATTCAAAGCTCAGACCGATACAAGAGGTCAAAGAGGCAAAGGAAGAAACAATTCTTGAAGAGGAGGTACTGACAGCATAGAGGCGACATGCAACTCACTGTCAGCAAACCAGAACCAGAGGATGAATAGTAGTTTGAATCAAAGGAGTGACAAAAAAAAGTATAGTGTTATTACTGTCACAAATATGGCCATTATGCTATTGAATGTAGAAAGAAGTAGCATGACCATGGAGGCCAAAATGCTAATGTAGCAAATGAGAACAAAGTTGAAAATGACAAATAGTCACATGTTTTCACTGTTTACAACCTTGTTGAATGCAACAATGATGAAGTATGGTACTTGGATAGTGGATGCAACAACCACATGAGTGGTAACAAGAATTTCTTTACCTCCATTAACAACAGTATAAAAATTGAGATCAAAATGGGAAATGATGAGAAGGTTTCAGTCATTGGAAAAGGGGTAGTCAGCATCCAAACCAAGAATGGTGAGAGGCAGCAAATCTCGGATGTCTATTATTCCCTCGGCATAAAACATAACCTATTGAGCATTGGAAAAATGGTCCAAAATGGTTACAAAATCTTGATGGAGAATGGAGAATGCAAAATATTTGATAGAGGAGGTAGCAAAAGAGTGATGGTTGTAGTACAAATGATGAGAAATAGAATGTTTCCTCTCAGAATGCACATAGTGTCTATGACAGGAACAATAGACGATCAACAACAACATTTTTCACCAGCACTAATAGTAGTTTCACAATAGTCGGCAATCGAACAATAGTCTGCATTCAAGACAGTCATCAAAGAACCATCCAAGCTATGGAATTTAAGGTATGGGCACTTAATCTTTCTGAGTTTAAGTTTATTGTCTAAAAAAGGAATGGTTAGGGGTTTACCATCCATTGTAGAACTCGATGGCAAGTGTGAGGCTTGCATTTTAGGAAAGCAACATAGAAAACCTTTCCAATCCAGGTATTCTAGGAGAGCAAAGGCACCACTAGAGTTAATGCACTCAAATTTGTGTGGAGCCATGAAAACCCCCACCTTAGGAGGAAATACATATTTCATGACTTTCATAGATGACTATAGTAGAAAAATATGGGTCTATTTCTTGTAAAACAAAAATAACAAGAAATATTTTGTAGTACTTGACATTATGAGGAAGACTAGAAGCTATGTGAAAAATCATCCTGAGTAGAAGGAAGAATCTCTACCTACAAATGTAAAGCAAATTGAATGGGTTAGGAAATGTTTTGAATCAAGTAAGTCTGTTAATTCCCCTCCTAATGTATCTCCTACTTTTCATGTTGATATAAGTAGTGCTATTGTTCATGAAGAAGGAGATAATGTTCAAGAGTCTAATATAGACCAAGGATGTTTTCCAGTTGAACAAGTCTTTGATAGTGAGATAAATATTTCAAGAGAGGAAGATAAGTGGGATTTTTGGGAAAAGAATAAGAAATTCACTGAGTATTCAACCCCTGGAATTGGTTCCATTTTCAATGGAAATTTTTTTAACCCATGAGGTAAATCCCTTGATGACCTAGTCCACTTTTCTCTTGAACAGGACCCTACTGACCATCCTTATTTCACTCCTACCCTGAGTGAGAATGGGGATATTCTAGAAAATAAGGAGGATATAGACAATGATACGAAATTCATTGAAGAAGAGGAGTTAAGATTCCAAGAACAAGAAGAAAAGAGAATGGAAGAATTAAAAAATAGGTAAGATAGGATTAGAGCTAAGCAATTTGAGAGAGATGCTAGAAGAAAAAAATTGGAAAAGATGAGAGAAGAAGCAATGAGGTGTAGAACCTTTGAAGAAAACCCTTCTAAATTCCCATCTAAATTGACTAATGATACCCTTGGAGCAGTAGTCTCAATGGGAGCTACAACCATTGATACTTATACAATATTTGTCTCAACCACTAGAGCCTCAGACCCTCCTATCAGTACTAAGAAAATGTCATTTATAGATCATGGGAAGAGATCTATTGACCAACCCAAGAAAACTACACTCAAAACCAATGATAAAACTAGTATTTCATCTACTGAAATTCCCACAAGTAAGGCTAAAGTTCATCCAACCCCAACTAATATACCTCCAGATCTAGAGATATTAAGGTTGTAGTTGGAAAGTGAAAAGCTATGAGAAGATTTGAAAAAATCTAAAATAATAGCTTCCAATGTAGAAATGGCTAGGATGATTGTATTCCTTCAAATGTCAACTCATATTCTAGAGGCCTCAAGCTCTAAAAATACTGAGAGTCAGTTGCAAAAGAAGAAATATGATGGACATAATACTGGGGGAAGTGGTGGTGGAGGAAAAAAAAAGAATCATAAGTCTTATTTTGAAGATGATGAGGGAAGTAAGAAAGGGGGAGGTGATGGCGAAAGTGGAAAGGAAAAATATGGTAGCAACTCTGGCATCCAAAAGGGTGATGAACACAGAGATGATTCTCTAGATCAACATACTTGGAGGCCACTCCTTGTAGATAGATACCAAAAAATATGTTTTACTAGAATAACGGGCTATCCTAACCCATTCCCTAAAGATTTTAGGCTAGTTCTAGTCAAATTCTCTGGAAATAATGCTTTAAGTGGTGAAGACCATCTCAAAGCATTCACTAATGTTATGGATGATTTTGAGGTGGAGGAAGAAGATGTCATGATGAAGTTGTTCATGTAGTCTCTTGTTGAGGATGCAAGAGAATGGTATATGAGTTTTCCTACTGAGAGTATTGGCTCTTTGGAGGAGTTCAAAATGTATTTTAGAGAACAATACGGTGACAATACTAATTCAAGTTTTCTGTTGAATCAATAAAATAATATTATAGATGGATCTAATGAATCTATTGTTGAGTTTAATACAAGGCTCCACAAATATAGAAAAAGGTTTCCCCCTCATCTACACTTAAATGATCATGTATGTTTGGTAAACTACTGCAATGCTTTTGATGCAAAAATGAGTTACCGTTTGTTGGATAAGCATCCTTAATATTTAAGAGAAGCTTTTAAGATAGCAGAACATATTGACAATATCAGCAAAACAACTGGTACAAAGTTAGTAGAAGAGATGATCTAAAACTTTTCAAAAGTTCAAAAAAGGAAGAAAACAGTTTAGGCACTAAAGGGGGAATAATTGAGGACAAGCTTGACAGTTTTATAAAAACTATCAATGATAAAATTGTAAGGCAAGAGAAGGCCCAACCAAAAAATTACCAAAGGAATGAAAGACCCCCTAGACTACAAGATCACCCTTATAGTGCCATTTGGTATAATGGGAATCCTGTCTTAAACAATACGAGGAATACCCAAAGCAAAGTTCCTCCAAACCCTCTACAAAATAATTTAGGAAATTTTGTAGAGGATACTCCTTGGTGTATGACTTTCCAAATGGTACATTCCTCACAGCAATGTGTAGTAGCATAGATGGTGGAAGTAGAAGAGGACATGCCCAAGGAGTGTGATCAACAAGATTAGGAGGAAGATGATTTACTTATGGTTATGGGTGATTCTAACATTGCTTACAGTGAATGATCTTCTAATGAAGATTCTTATGAAGTAGATGTCGACAATCAAAGGAAAGTTGCCAATGCATATCATTAGCAATTTTTTTTCTCATGAGCATGACACTAGTAATGATGAGGCTTACAATTTGGTGGTGATTGAGGATGGATTTTCATTAAGAAGACCCTTTGTGGAAGAGATTGGAAAATATATAGCAGTCTTAGTTGCTAAACCTAGAGTTCTTATCATTTGAGGAATAGAACTGTTGGAGGTGAACAAGGTAATCTTGTTGGTATGTTCATTAAGGAACAAAAGGTTAAGGGCAAAGAACATGAACCTGATGAAAAAATAGAAGTTGTCAAAGATAAAGAAGGAAAAGGAGATAAAATTTGTGCCAAGAGAATAGGAAAGTCAAAAGCTACTCCTAGACAAATTTTCTGCTAAAAAATCCAAGACACAGAAGAATGTCCCTGAAGCCATGAGGTAGGATACTGAACACAAGGATGAAGCAACTAGAGATCAACACAAAGATAATATAAACAAACAAGGTATGCCTTCAACTAAATTTCCCAAGTATACTCCTATTGATATGTTTCAGTTAATTAGCCAAGTTAAAGTGTCTGTACCTTTTCTTGAAATTATGAGGATAGAGGAACATAGAAAAGGTAGTGGCCCTTATCAATGGTGCCACTATAGCCAGTAACGATTCAATGGATCCCACTCCATTTAAACTAAGTGAAAAGGACAAGAAAGGTAAAGAGGTTGAAGGAGTAATTACTAATATTCCCCATATTTTCCTTGGAAATTCTGTGAGAACTTCTCTAGATAAGATAGATCCATTTTTTCTTACCTTGATGGTTGGGGGGAATTTGGTAAAGAATTGTAATATTGACTCTGGCACATCAAACAATATCATGCCAGTTAAAATCATGGATACATTAGGGTTAAGGGTTGATAGCACTCATGGAAAGTGTTATGCCATGGATGTTTGGGAGGTCCTTGTGGTAGGTGTGATAAATGAACTCCCATATAGGTTAGCAACTTTATTTGATAAAGAGTTTAAAATTAGTGTGGTAGTAGTTGATGTCCCACCTAATTATGGAATGTTATTGTCACAAAAAAGGAGTGCATCTATGGGAGGCAGTATGTAGTGTTACATGTCTTATGACACATTTCCCATTGAGGGTAAGAATGTCCAAGTAATGAGAGAATATAGGGTCCCACATATGTTGGAATATGTCCCTGAGGATGAAACAATTATTTTCATAGACACCGACATTGGTGAGTTCAAGGTAGAAGAAGTACCAAGAGAGATTGAGAGATGTCCTGCTCCTATAGAAAATGAAGTTTCAAGAATATTTGATAAGGAAGGACTATAGAAAATGTACTTTGATGGTGCAAGCTCCAAAGAAGGATTTGGTGTAGGTATTTTATTAGTATCACCTACTGGAAACAATTATAAATTCTCTTTTGCACTATCTTTTGTCTGTACAAATAATGTAGCAAAATATGAAAGCTTGTTATCGGGATTGAGACTTTCTAAAAAGCATGAAATCAGAAAGTTGATGGTAATTGGTGACTCTAAGCTTTTAATATCCCAAGTAAGAGCTAAGTATGCTTGAAAAAATAAAAAAATGAGGCAATATAGGAATGTTGTCTAGGATTCCATTGACCAGTTTGATGCTTTTGGAATTGATTAGATAGAGAGAGGACATAATAGAGTGGATGATCTACTAGCTAATATTGCATTAAGACCTGATGATATAACTTTCATAGGAATTTCAAAGGTAGAGATACAAACAAGGCCCTCTATCCCTGACAATGTATACAATTGGTAGATTTTTAATGATAATGAGGATATCCTTAGATTCCTAAATTGTAATGATAAATATGAAGGCCAGGAGATTAATTTTAATGGATTTATAGAGAGTACTAATGGAAAAGACACAGTGTTTGGAAAAGAGGTCATCCAATTAAAAAAAAAAAATCCCTAAAGGACTTGTAGCTCTTGAAAGGGTCTTTGATAGTCAAGATACTAGTAAGGCCAAAACAACTGCTGCTCACCTAGAGGACCTAGAAGAAGTAAACTTGGGAACTTTAAATTCCACAAATAAATTCTATATGGGGAAGAGGATGAAGCCAAAGGTAAATGCAATGCTAGTTCCCTTACTTATAAAATACAAACATGTCTTTGCTTGGTCATATGATGACTTGAAAGCTTACAAGGAGGAATTGTTTTAGCATGAGATTCCTTTACAGGATGATGCAAAACCTTTTGGGAAAAATTAGAGACCAATTAATCCTACTCTAGTTCCCAAGATGCAAGAGGAGTTGGTACAATTGAGAGAGGATGGTATTATAAAACCCATTAGAAATTCTTCATGGGTCTCTAATCTGGTTCCAGTGAGGAAAAATAATGGTGACATAAGACTATGTGTTGATTTCAGGAACTTAAATATATCCTCATTACAAGAAAATTATCCATTACTAAACATGGAAGCCATGCTACAAAAGGTAACTAGTTGTGAGCTACTGTCAATGATGGATGTTCTTCAAGATATAATCAAGTAAAAGTGAAGGAATCTGAGTAGTACAAGATTGCTTTTACTACTCCTTGGGGTAGTTATGTCTATGTAAGGATTCCTTTTGGCTTAATAAACACGAGTGCCACTTTTTAGAGAGGTATGGATGTAGCCTTCTATGATTTTATTGATAGAACCTAAAAGATTAGTAACTATTAAAAAGATCCCCCAACCAAAAAATGTGAAGGGCATCCAATCATTTTTTGGGAAAATATTTTTTTGAGAAGATTTGTAACCAACTTCTTAGAAATTACAGGACCTATTTCCAAAATGTTGAAGAAGGGTGAAAAGGTACTTTGGAGTGAATAGCCTATTCAGGCTTTCAAGAAGATAAAACAATCTATTAAAGAGGCTCTAGTTTTTAAGTCTCCTGACTTCTCTAGACAAATGCATATTTCCTCTTTTGCTTCTTTTCATACTATATTTGTTGTTTTACTACAGAAAAATGAGCGAGGTTTTCAACAACCAATTGCATTTTTTAGAAAATCTTTATAGGTTGCAGAATTCAAGTATGACACTACTGAGAAACAAGCATATGCTTTGGTGAAGGCTATAAAGAACTTCAGAACTTACCTATGTGGGGCTATAGTTATAGCTTTTGTACCAAGTGCAGTTGTGAAGGACATTTTTACTTAGCAAGAGACAACAAGCAGAAGGTGTAGATGGATCAATAGGATCCAAGAATTCAACATTGAGGTTTAGATTAAAAATTTAGTAAGAGTATATGGCCTAGCCAAGTTGATGGAAGAGGCCAATTTGGAAGCTAATTAAATTAATCAAACTGAAGTAATTGATGTTGCACCTCTCTGTGATATGCAAACATGCAGATGGTACAAAAGAATTATCCAGTATCTGCAATCTTTACAATGTCCTACTGATATGGCTAACAATGAAAAAAGAACATTAAAATTAAGTTCTATCAAGTATGTGATTATTTACAATGAGCTATGGGGGTATGTGCAGGATCATCATGGAAAAAATAGGCCCTTAAGTGGCAAAAAATTCAAAAAAAATAGAGTTAGGAAAATTGAAGTAAAAATTTGAAAAAGTTATCTATATTATTTCAAAAATATGTAAGAATAGAATCTTTAGAATATTGAATGTGGTTTCTAAACTACTAGGTTTATTTAAAAAATAAAAAATCTATTTGGTGAAAATTTGAAATTTCAATGTAGTAGTACTTAAATTTCAGGGAAAAAATAAGAAGTAGGTGTTTGTCTGACCACCCTAACCACAATAAAATGATAATAATTTTTTATAATATTTTAGATATAAGTAGAGGACTCATGCCTCGATATGATGCATATTTTTTTGTAATTTTTTTCCAAGTAAATAATTAATTATGATTTTTTTTATTACAACTTTTACAAAATATAAAAACTCCTATGTCTGACCAAGTTAGCTTGGTCAAAATTTTATGAAATTTATTTTTTCCTTTTTTAATCCTATAATATGTGAAGCATAGAATGTGATGCTTGTTTTGGATTCAAAAAATGTGATACTGTTTGAAAGCTATAGATTTTTTTCAATCAGCCTATTAATAAAGACTTTAATTGTAATTTGAATAGAAAATAAATAATAATTACTTATTAAATTCAAAGGAATAATTTATATTGGTGGAGAGCTGATAATATCATTTAAAAATGTTTTTCATTTCATCAATTTTGGGTAAAGAAAAATTCATCAGCCACATACCCATCATATTGCCACTTTTGGCCCATCATGATCCTACACATACCCATGGTGGAGAAGCTTGGACAAAGTGCTTTTGATGTGTGTAGATGGAAAACATTAGAATTTCTACAAGAAATGCATAATGGGGTGTGTTGTGGTCATTAAATGGTAAAGACTACTGCACACAAGATTTTCAGAGATGGATTCTGGTGGCCTACTATTTCTAACGATGCTCACAAGTTTGTTAAAAATTGTGACGCCTGTCAATGATTCTTAGGAAAACTGAAGTTCTCAAAAAATATACCACTCAGACCTATGATGATTGAAGCCCCTTTCCAACAATGGGGAATTTACTTCATCGGGGAAATACTGGAAAAATCTAGTGGAGGTCACTCATTAATTCTTGTTTCCACCAATTATTTTACAAAATGGGTGGAAGAAATACCTACAAAGAGGGAAACAACTAAGGTGGTAGTTTATTTTCTATTAAATAATATTCTTATCATATTTGGAGTCCCTTAGAGAATTATCTCAGATAATGCTATGTGCTTTAGATCAGATGAATTCAAGGACTTTTGTGAAAGACATGGCATACAAGTATCTTATTCTTCACCTTACCATCCTCAAGGAAATGGTCAAGATGAGTCTAGTAATAAGAGCTTGATGAAGATAATTGAGAGAGTTATGGAGAAAAATAAAAAGGCCTAGGATTCAAAATTAAAACTGGCACTCTTGGTAGACAGAGTAACTGTGAAAAATGCTACTAGTTATTCACTATTTGGCTTAGTATATGGTCTGGAGGAAATATTTCCACAGAATAACTTACTCAAAATGAACAATTTTATGTAGGAATATGATGAAGAAATTTGTGATGATATGTAGCACATGATAAATAATCTAGTGCAGTTGGACGAGTCTACGAGGGAAGCTCAAGTTAAAAACTTGAAGATGCAACTATAGGTTAAGAATTTATATGATAGGAAAGCTTCCCCCTTGAAGTTTGAAGTGAATAGCATGTTGTTGGCCCTTATTTGATAGTTAGCAGTCATGGAGAAGATTCATATTTCCTTTAGAGCCTAATAGGTGAGCTTTTAAAACTGCCATTACATGGACAGTTCTTAAAGCCTACTTCTGATGAGTATGTTATTTTCCATGTCCATTATATTTTGTATATTATGTATATAGGTGTGTTTTCTTTTGTTTTATTTTGGTCTTGCTACCTTGTTTGAAAATTTTCCTGGTTTGGGTCCTTTGGTTTTAATCCACATTTTGGTCTGCTTCAACCTGAGATTCTTGGGATCTCACCATGCCTGCAAGAGGCATACATCCCTAGTCAAAACCACTGATGGAACCTTAATTATCATGTCCCATCTTAAAACCCTTGTCGCATTTAAGAGGGTTTTAGAATTCATTTCCTTGAAGAAATTGAACATTCTATTTTGTTGTTGACTCCCTATTGCCTGCTATCGGTCACTTTTGAGAAAAATTTGTATTAGGCAACCAGTTCCCTCATCATGGTCAAGAAATATTTGTTATAATGATTTTGGGGTTCTTAAGTGTTTTTGTATGTATCGTATCATCCTAGGAAGTCCCCTCCATTAAGAAATCTTATGAACATGTGCCTAAAAGTTCTCACTTAAGTTCAATTAGCCTTATGTCTTTATCGTTCATTACTAATCACTTTTGAAATATATGTTTTAAATTAGCGATGAGTGATGAGGTGATATCACTCATCATGAATTGTTCCTTGAACTTCTAATTGAAAATAGTGATGAGAGAGGTCCTTAAGGGATCTCTTATCACTAATGATTTCTGAATTCTTAAAAATGTAATAGCGATGAGAAATGACCTCTAGCTTTATGATTATATTTTCATCACTCATCGCAAATGTGTTATGAAGAGATTGTTTTGGGTTAGTGATGAGAGAGGAGATGAGTTTACAATTGCATAACATCTCACAGATTTTTTTTGAGCACTAAGTTTTTTAATTAGTGATATGCAATATGTAATATTATTAGGATCATCTCTCATCGCTAATTGCGTGCAAAATTTATGAGGAGGATTAGCGATGAGCAATATGCTTCATTTTAAGAAGATTTCTCACTCACTTGAGTACATCTTATTTTCAATATATTTTTCTATGATTAATTGTTTATGTAGGTGTGCATGTTGAAATAGGGTTCTTACATCTCTTGTCACTGATGAAAGTCAAGGTAAAAATTTGAACGAGCAAGGAGTGATGGAGATGAATGTGATTGGGAAACTGGCTATAGATCTAAGGGTTGAGATTTTTTTGAATGAAACACTTGCATCACTGATAAGGCTGGATGAGAATGAAGTAAATCAGTGACTGGAAACAATAACTACATGAAGAGGCAATGTGGTGAAATCTTGAGGATTTCATATAAAGAAAAAAGGAAGGTGGCAAGGTGGATTAATAACCATTGATATAGTTTTAAAGTTGAAAGATCAACGATCAAGGTTTCAAACTAAATGGCTAATTTTCATTTCTCTCATGCGAGCTTACTATCAACTATTAATGGTGACATGCTCCTCTCTCAATCATAATAGAAGGTAGTTATTTGGTTATCATGCATCCTATTTCACTGACTAGTGGAAAGAATACCAGAAGCTGAAGAATTTGCAAGGCAAGCTCCAGAAGTCATCAGCAGCCAGAGTGGAATTAGAAATTTAGTCATTCCTAGTGATTTCAATTTGGTGATTGAGCATTGTCTAAATTGAAAAGACAGGTGCCTTTTTCAATAGTAGTGTTTTGTCCTGTCATAATTGTGAAGGGTTTTATTTGGCCATAAGAAATTGTAAACCCTATTTTCCATTTATGTTACAAGCATGAGTGACCAAGATCCTAGTGAATCTAGTGTTAGACTAGAAAGGAAACCAAATAGAAGAGGGTTAAAAGACTTAAAACTCAAAATGCTTCAGCTAAAATTAAGCCTAAACCAGTGATTGCACCTAACCCTTTTCCTGGTACCTCTGCGGCTTCCACAAGATCTAGAAGTACAAATAAAGAAAGAAAAAAGTTTATGCAAGAAACTTTTGGAGGTGTCAAAGAGGGAGGGTCACAAATTTGTAAAAGGTCCACAAGACAAGTTGTTGTTACCACTAGGTTGATTGATAATGCTAGCAAAATTGGTGAAAAACCCCAGCTCGGGAGTGGATGGCAATTTTTTTGATATTATTTCAATAGGAAAAATTATAGTAAGCCTGCATGCTATTTATGGGGGTTGAACCTTTGAAAGTTAGTGATTCCAAATGTGTTTTTAGAAGTTGATTTAATGATGAAGCTAGTAAGGTAGTATGACCCTACTAATAGAACAATCAAGAGTGAGAATGGAGATAAAATTTTGGGGGTGACAAAGGATAAAATGTTGGATGTGTTTGGTTTAAATCCCAATTATACTGCAAAGTTCAGGAATATTGACTTGTATGCTAAATATGAAAGGATAAAATTTTCATTCAAAGAAGTAATGCTTGTGCGACACAAAAGGAGTAGGAAGAAATTTACAGCTAAGGATGTTGAGCCTTTTAAGTGTGAAGAATTTGAAGATTATTTCAAAAACACTTACTATTGTTTAAATCAAGTGCTAGCTCAGTATTTTGAGGTTAGAATAGCTCCTGATCTGTTGGTGATGGTTGCATATATAAAGGAATATAATCAAAAGACTGGTTTTGATTATACTAACTTTGTTGTTGAGTGAATGCATGATGATTTTCTTAAATTGAGAAAGGAAGTGCTCCCTCTATCTTTCCCTCATTACTCCTTACTAATGCACATGATCCTATGGGAAGGAGATTATGAGTGGAAGAGGAAATTAAATCTAAAGTTTAAGGATAGTGATGCAAGAGCATCCAGTGGTGTAAGAGCAATCTTGCATCACCCAAAAATAGTTAAATTTCAAGTTTCTTAGTTTTTAGATGTTTTTACATTTTTGGATACCCTTTTTTTCATAATGAAATTCCCAACTTACGGTTTTTATTTTCTCTTCCTGGGTTGAAAGATATTATAGTTTTAGTTTTCCAAATTTGCACCTGAAAACCTTCTAGGTTGGGTTTAAGGCACTTAGATCTTTTGGAATGGCCCCAAAACTTTTCAAAATTGGTATATCAAATTTTGAGCGTGTTCTTGACTTTGAGACCTTTCCAACGGTTCAAACGGTTTTGCGAATCAGAGCCCCAGATCAAAAGTTATGGCCCCAAGAAGTTGGCGCACTTTCTAGAAGATAGAATTGCAAATGTTCTTTTGAAAATTGAACTTCAATTTGTAATTTTTGGCGCCAAACAGCCTAAACTCAAATTTTAATATTTTTTTGGCTCCAAAACTAAAGAGGAGCTCTATTTATGGGTGGGTTTCTAATTTTTTAGGTAACTTTTTGGGGACAAGCTCACATATTGTGAAAGGGTTATTCTGTAGCTTTCTATAACTTGCATGTCTTGTAGAACTTGGGGATTGAGATCCTCTACCTATAAGAAGCTCCATTTTATAAATAATAAAATTATTCTCTTATTTTTGGGTTATTTTCTTTGTCTTGGGTTGTGCCTTCATCAATTGGTATCAGAGCGGGTTTTCTTGAGCATGTGGAAAGATCACTGATCGTGAGGTAGTTCGTACCAAGACCATGGTTGTGGGTCGAGGTCAAGAAAGATTACTCCAAGAGTGATGCCTGGTAGGCATGGTGGTGCCAAAGGTGGTTGAGGTGGCATAGATGCTAGTGGAAGAGATGCACTGGTAGCCCTCCAGAGACAGATTGGTGCATTACAAGAGTAGTTGAGAAGAGGGTTAAACCCGAGGGAGGAAAGTGAGGATGAAGGAGAGGAAGAAGGTTTAGATGTAGAAGAGGAAGAAGAAGCAATTGATCAAGACCAAATGTGGCTAATAAGGGCCATTTCAAAGATAGGAAAAGACCGAGTAGAAGTCCCAGTTATTCCGAAGTGAACCGGAAGAGTTGATCGACTAGATCAACGAGCTAGAAGAATATTTTGAGTATGAGGAAATAGAGGACCCAGATTAAGTTAAGTTTGTGAAAATGAAGCTAAAGGGCCATGCTAGTATTTGGTGGAAAGGGGTGTAGTTAGAAAGAAATCAAAGAGGAAAATTCAAGATCACCAGATGGGATTGCATGGTAGAGTAACTGAAGAAGCAGTTCATACTAGTGGACTACGAGTTAGATCTGTTAAAGAAATTGCAAGGGTTGAAGCAAGGAAGAAGATCTGTGAAAGAATATACTAAATATTTTCACAAGATAATCATTAGAACGGGTCACACAGAGGCCAATAAGGAGAAGGTAGCCTAATATCTTAAAGGGTTATGACTGAGCATTCAGGAGGAGTTAAGCCTAGTCAGAATGACCACGATTGAGGATGTGTATTAGTTTGCTCTGAAAGTGGAAGAAAAGTTGAACAAAAGATTTGATGGCAAACAAAGGATGAGGAGGTCAAAGTGGAAGGCAATGGAAGACCTTTAGGAACCTAAAATAATGATGAAAAGAAAAGTGAAGATGTGGGTACCAGTCAAAGCCAAAGGAATGACAACTTCTACCACCCTCGTGATTAAAACAGTGGTGATCAAAGAGGTAGAGGATGAGGGAGATATGGACAAGGATGGAAGAGGTGGTTTGAGGGAATGTGTTTCAGTGTGGTGAAGAAGGGCATTGAGCCTATGAATGTCCACAACACCAAGGAATGGCAGACAAAAGGCCAAAAGGTCATGGAAGGGTTGTGCATGCAGATGAGGAGGCCCAATCTGAACATTCAAATGATGTTGAAAGGGGAGGCCCTAGTGATTAGGAGAGCCACGGTGATTAAGGAAAAGGAACAGAACAGAGGAAGAATCTATTTTGCACAAAGTGCAAGTGTGAAGGAAATATGTTGTGATGTCATTATTGATGGTGGGAGCACCGATAATTTGGTGTCAGAGGAGATGGTCACAAAGTTGAAGTTGAAGAGAAGAACCCACATCCGTATCAGATTGCCTGGTTGCAGAAAGACCACAAAGTTTTGGTACATGAGCAGTGCCTAGTAAAGTTCAAGATTGGGAGCTACCATGATGAGGTACTCTGTGATATCATCCCCATGGATGCCTATCACATGTTGTTGGGGGGCCGTGGCAGTTCGATAAGCGAGCTATACATGATGGCAATGCAAACACTTATTCCTTGACAAAGGATGGGGTTCATCACAAGTTGAAACCCCTAAAGGAGACTAAAAGAAAAAGTATCAGTAGTGCTAGAATTTGTTATGTAGATGGAAGAAAAATTTTAGAAGGTATGAAGCATAAGCATGTGTGTTATGCATTGATTCCTAGAGTAAGGAGGATAGTGAGAAGGTTCCAAAGAAGTTTCTGGGATGTTGGATGAGTTTTAGGATATTGTTTCTGATAATGTACCTTAGGGTTTACCACCAATAAGGAAGATTAGTCATCAGATTGACGATTCCTAGAGCCAGTTTGCCAAATAAGGCAGCTCATAGAATGACTCCAACAGAAAATGAGGAGTTGAACAGACAAGTTCAAGAATTGTTGAGAAAGGGATTGATACAGGAGAGTTTGAGTCCATGTGCAGTACTTGTAGTACTAGCACCAAAGAAGGATGGGGAGTGGAGGATGTGTACATATTCTTGAGCCATAAACAAGATAACAATCAAGTACAAATTTCCCTTGCCAAGGATGGATGACCTGATGGACTGTTTGAGTGGAGCTCAGTAATTCACAAAGATTGATTTGAGGAGTGGATATCACCAAATCTAGATTCGAGAGGGAGATGAATGGAAGACTACCTTCAAGACCAAAGAGGGTCTATATGAGTGGTTAGTCATTCCTTTTGGGCTAACCAATGCACTGAGCACATTCATGCGGCTCATGAACGAGGTACTAAAATAATTTCTGTGAAGTTTTGTTATTGTGTATTTAGATGATATTTTGATTTTCAATAAGATGTTGGATGAGCATCTGATGCATATTCAAAGAGTCTTTGAGAAGTTACGAGAAGAGAAATTGTTGATTAATCTGAAGAAGTGTAGTTTTGTGAAGAGGGAGTTAGTGTACTTGGGGTTTGTTGTCTCAGTAGAAGGAGTCAAGATGGACCCAGAGAAGGTGAAGGCTAGTCTAGAATGGCCTACCCTAAGAACTACTACCGAGGTGAGATCTTTCCATGGTTTGGATAGTTTTTATATAGAAAGTTCATTAGAAACTTTAGTAGTATTTGTGGACCCTGACTGAAACAATGAGGAGGGATAGAAAATAATTCAAGTGGAGCATTGGAGGCGACAAAAAATTTTGAAGCTGTTGAAGCAAAAGGTGACGGAGCAACTGTTCTAGCCCTCAGATTCAACAAGGTGTTTCAGGTGGATTGTGATGCCCGATGGTAGTGCCATTGGAGGCGATGTTGAGCGAAGGTAAGCCCATTGCCTATTTCAGTGAAAAGTTAAATGATGCCAAGAGAAAGTATTCGTATATGATCAGGAATTTTATGCAATAGTTCAAGCATTAAAGAAATGGAGACATTATTTGTTGCCGAAGGAATTTTTTCTATATACTAATCATCAAGCCTTGAAATACCTAAATAGTCAGGGAAAATTAAATCAGAGGCATATGAAATGGGTAGAGTTTTTGCAGAGTTATACCTTTCTTTTGAAACATAGGAGTGGGAAGTCAAATAGGGTTGTAGATGCCTTAAGTAGGAGGAATACATTGATCACAAAGATGCAGATTGAGGTGGTTGGGTTCAATGAACTCATGACACTATATGCAGAAGATCCTGATTTTGTAGAGGCTTGGAAAGCTTGCAAGGAACTTGTTATAGTGGATAGGACAAGGTGGCTAGATTTCATAATCCAGAATAGCATGTTATTTAAGGGAAGTCAATTGTGTATCCCAAGGAGTTCCATGAGGGAGAATCTGATAAAGGAGAAGCATAGTGGAGGAATGGTAGGATATTTTGGTCTAGATAAGACCACTGCCATTATCAGTGAGCATTATTATTGGCCTCATTTGTCATAGGATGTGAAGAAGTTTGTACAAAGCTATAAGGTATGTCAAATGGATAAAGGAGTGAGCCAAAATATAGGCTTATATCAGCCCTTACCTATACCAGAGAGGCCCTGGGAGGATATAAGTATGGACTTTGTTCTTGGTTTGCCGAGGACACAACGAGGGAATGATTCAGTCTTTGTGGTGGTTGATAGGTTTTCAAAGATGGCACCTTTTATTCCATGTCAGAAGACCCATGATGCAGTACACATTGTTGAATTGTTCTTCAAATAAGTGGTGAGGCTACATGGTCTACCAAAGAGTATTGTTTCATATTGTGACACCAAATTTGTGGGGTACTTCTAGAGGACCTTGTGGAAAAAGCTGAAGGGAGTTGAAGTTCAGTTCTCACACCATCCACAAATAGATGGGTAGATAGAGGTTGTTAATAGGAGTCTGGGTAACCTACTGAGATGTTTGGTAGGAGATAAACTCAAGGGATGGGACTTGATCTTACCCCAGTGATTTTCTTACAACAATTATGTCAATAGAAGCACTGGTAAATCCTGTTTAGATTGTGTATGGAGGTAGCCCCAGAACAACTCTAGAATTGAGGAAGATGGACCAAGAGAAGAAAATAAGTGCTGAAGCCAAAGATTTTGCAGAACACATCAAGGATATACATGAGAAGGTAAGAGAACATATTAACAAGATGAATATGTAGTATAAGGCTAAGGCAGATCAGAAGAGGAGGTATAAGTAGTTTCAAATTGGTGATGAAGTGAGGTCCACTTGAGGAAAGAAAGGTTTCCAGTGGGAACATATAAAAAATTGAAGATGAAGAGGTTCGATCCTTGTAAAATTTTGAAGAGGCATGATTTAGGGAATGCATATGAGGTAGAGTTGCCAGATGGATTCAACATTTCCCCTATGTTCAACATTTGAGATTTGACAGAGTATCATGAAGGTGGCACAGAGGAAGTACGAACGATGGAACAGTGTGGGATTCAAGCACCTACTTCAGAAAGGGAGGAGATTGAAGAAATCCTAGATAGTCATGTGGAGGAAGGAGTACTAGGAACAGGCAGTATGAAGAATATCTATTGAAATGGAAAGGAAGGCCTGTTGAAGATTCATCTTGGTTACCTAAGGCAGAGGTTGACTATTTGGGTTTTCCTCCACCATCTAAGACATGATGAGGTCACTTCTCAAATTACCTTGGGTGTCTGATGCAGGAGCATCCAGTGGTGTAAGGGCAATCTTGCATCACCCAAACATAGTTAAATTTCAAGTTTCTCTTGGTTTTTAGATATTTTTACATTTTTGGATACCCTTTTCTTCATAATGAAATTCCCAACTTACGATTTTTATTTTCTATTCCTGGGTTGAAAGATATTACAGTTTTAGTTTCCCAGATTTGCACCTAAAAACCTTCCGAGTTGGATTTGAGGCTCTTAGAGCTTCTGGAATGGCCCCAAAACTTTCTAAAATTAGTGTAGCAAAATTTGAGCGCGTTCTTGACTTCAAGACCTTTCCAATAGTTCAAATGGTTCACAAATCAGAGCCCCAGATCAAAAGTTATGGCCCTGAAAAGTTGGCGCACTTTCTAAAAGATACAATTGCAAATGTTCTTTTGAAAATTGAACTTCAAGTTATAATTTTTGGCACCAAACTGCCTAAACTCAAATTTTAATGTTGTTTTGGCTCCAAAACTAAAGAGGAGCTCTATTTATGGGCAGGTTTCTATTTTTTAGGTAACGTTTTGGGGTCGCATATTGTGAAAGGGTTATTTTGTAGCTTTCTGTAACTTGCATGTCTTGTAGAACTTGGGGATTGAGATCCTCTACCTATAAGAAGCTCCATTTTCTGAATAATAAAATTATTCTCTTGTTTGTGCGTTATTTTTTGTGTCTTGGGTTGTGCCTTCATCAGATAGTGAAAATAAGGCTATCCCTGTGCAAATGTGGACATACATTTGGGATCAAGATTTCTCCAATTCCAATTACATAATGTTTTCTAATGTTTTAAGACATGGTATCTTAGAGTCATTGGGTGTGGCACCTAGATTCAAACTTTCTCTAGAGATCAGAAGTCTTATGCGTCCAAAGGATGTGCCGGGATCTACAACAACACATAATTGGGCCAATTGGTTTCTAAATTCTGAATATACTTTGATCAGGGCTTATGGAGCCAAGGTGGTACCCCATTGTTTACCCTTGTATGTCTCAGAAAAATTGGCTTTCATGGAGATTATGTCCCAAATTGTTGTTATGGATTATGAAATTTTTAGAAAAGACAAAAAGGGTGTTGTATTACATCCCCAATGTACTTTTACTTATTTCAAGATCACTATCCCTCAGGGGTATGAAAAATTGGGCATTATGGTGAATAATCTCAGAATGCCTATTGATGAGGTTATAGTTTTTGATCTAGAAGTATTTGTGGTAGGAAGAAGACAAAAGAACTTAGGAATCATACATCATCAATTTTTATATAGAGATGATGTACTAAGAAATTTGACAAAAGATGAGGTTGTCATGGTTAGGAAAAAGGAATGGATAGCTATGACAAACCTTGAGGAAAAGATTATGAAAAGGAATTCCTTCTACATCAATCTGTACAATGTAATTGCAAACCCCTTTGATAGGGATTTTATTATGATAAGAGATTATCAATCCAGTGAGTTTAAGGTAAAGGTGAAGGAGGTTGTAGATAAAGCCTAGTTCCTCTTTGAGCAACAATGACAACAACAAGCTATGGATATGCCAGAATAGCCTGAAGATGGTTGGGAGGTCAAAGAAGAACAAGTTCCAGAACATGTGCCAAGTGAGGAGGTTGAGTAGAAATTTTTGCTTCCTCATGTATTCAAGAGACTCATAGTTCAGATGTTCCTCCTGACAGGATTGTCAAGTGGCAGTATGATAGAGAAGATGATGATGATCCCAGAATTAGGGAATGTGATGATTTTTTGGCTAATGATAAATTTTTGCAGACTAAAGAATTTTAGGAGTTCATAATTCAACAGTGGAGTAAGGAAATAAAAGAGAGACTTGAATCAGCATGAGTCAATGCTAAACCTTCCCATTAGGAGGAAGTTAAGAAAGTAGAGGAAGAGAATATTAAGGCTGAAATTGTAGCTATTACCCCCACTGAAGCTCGAAGAATTGTTAAAGATAGTGGAATCATTTTGTTATCGGGATGTACTATCACTACTACCATAGCATATGATGCAATTAGGATAGATCCTCAATCCTTGATATCTGAAGATCAATTTGAGAATAAAGTATTTGGTTTTGGATATTGTCCAAAGTTTCATACCCTTGCAAATTGGTCTATGGCATCTAATACTAGTAAACATGAGGTTGTTAGGCCTATTGAAGAAGTTATTGGTTCACTAGTGGTCAAGAGAGCTACTGACATAACTCCAATACAAGCAACTAAGTTAACTACACATGCTACAATGCTTACTGTGGACACTACACATATTTCTCAGAAAAAATATGAATCCTTGGTTAAGGAATATAATAAGGCTTTGCAAGAGCTAAATCAAATTAGAGCTACTATTCAAGCTACTCAGAAAGCAGTGACTCAACCTTCTTCTTCTTCTTCATTTGATTTGTCTACACAGGATAGGGAGACTCTAGCCCTCATAATTGATGATTGAAAGAAAAGTTAACTATTGAGAAGGAAAATGTTAAGCAGGCCAAATTGGAAATAGTTAGAGTGGCCAATGAAATTTTTGAGGATGTGCTAAAACACAGGGTGACTAGGTTGGTCCACAGGGCTAATAATGTATGGGCCACATATAAGAACATTCATGAGGCAAATACAAATTATGTACAAGTACAGGAGGACTTTAGGAATGAATGGAATAATTGGATTGCTAGGGTAAGTGCCTTGAAATAAATGATGCCAAAAATGAGTGAGGATCCTAAGGCACCCACAAATATTCTTGAAATCTTGAAAACTATTGACTCAAGAAATGAGATAACTACTTTCCATGGAAAGTTGGGTATGCAGCTCTAGAGTAAGATGAAAATATTCAAGGAGATGGAGGATCATGGTATGCCTCAAATATTGAATTCAAAAGGTGAACTGCATCCATTTGAAACTTAGAAGACAAATTTGAGAGGAATGCTTGGAGCAACTATGATGACTTTGTCTATCATCGATCACATCTTGCTTAATTCAAAAATTGATATAGTGGGGGAAATTGAATAAAAAATGGATATATTTGTTAACAAAGCTAGGATTTTGATTGATGCAAGGTACTCCCAGTAAATTACTAAGGTGCAGGATTTATTGAATGTTAAATGGACCACTAGGGATGAATACAACATTTGGTTGGAGAAATACATAGAGTGAATAAGGAGAATAATGGATAGGAGAAGAATAATACATAACCTAAATACAATATAGATTAGGCTTTTGATATAACATGGTAAAATATTATTCTCTCCTTAAACTCAAGTGATTAGCATGTGGTTCTAATATGGATTAACAAATTTGGACCTTTTTCTACTTTCCTTTCCTTGCTTCGTAAGTTTTGTTATTTTGGTTTTCTAACAGTTGGCATTTTGAGCACATGGAGAATATTTTGAATTTGCTGTAACAAACTAATGATGTTTTTTGAGGTGGGACCTGTTCTCCATGAATAGTTGAGGTTAATTCTGCCTCAAGTTTACTTGCTCTACAAAAAGACTCAAGTATAACTAAAAGGGGAATATTGTTGCAAGCGGTCCAATAGGATTATGACATGTGTGTTATCTGGTCAAAAGCTTGTTTGCTCTTTCATCTCTATAAGAAGGAATTCAGGACCAGTAGCAAGAGCGTTAAATTTTTTTGAGTTAATATTGTTAGTTTGTCAAGATAATATGAAGCAAGTTTTAGAGTCTTTGTTTTAAGTTTCATTTGGAGTTAATACTTATACATGTAAAATTGAAAATGATATAGCATTTATAATATAGAGTAATATCAGTTTCATGGTTATTTTCTCTCCTTGTATGTGTTTTATGAGTTATGATTGAAAGTAATCAAGAATTTCTTTCATTTATCTCTATCTTTATCTAATGGATGTTTAGTTTCATGAGTGCTTATTGATTCAATGAATTGATGTAAGTGCTTCTATGAGATTGATACCTCATAAGTACTATGTGATAGGATATTTGTAAGAAGTGATAATCTTGAACGCCACTGAGGAATGTTGTAATGCAAGATTTCTTGGGGTTATAGGTGCTATTGTGTAAATTGTTATAGGGTTGTATAGATTGGTGTTGAATCTGTGCTTGGGATAAAGACATTGGTTCATGCAGAGTATTTATGTTACACTTGCACTGTTGATTCATTTACTACTCAATCATTTAATAATAAAATTTTAAGGGAATACTATTGTTGTTTTTTTTTGTGTCTACTCTCTCATATTCTATACATAGAACATTGATATAATAAGCTGCCAAGTTATTTGATGTATATTATTGAGTGGTGTCAAGAGAGATATCTGTTATTGACAATGTATTGATTGTAATTGTGAAAATTCTCTAGGTATACATTGTGTGATCACCTTCTTGGGTTTTACAGAGTCTAAAGAGTAGGAATAGAAGTTTAGCAACCTCTATTCATTCGTTGGCCAATTCGTTTAGAATTATTGATAATTGGAGATGGAAAAATCCATAGGTATTTCTGGAGATTAGTTTTGTTCTTAAAAAAATAACCAACAAGATGTAAGTGAAAATTTAGGGAATCATGAAATTCTTGAAGGAAACCTTCAACCATTTATTAGTAGCCTTTATTTTACTAGCATCGATCAAAATAATGATCTCATTATTTAGGAAGAGGTAAACAGTGATAGTTTTCACATTGAAATTTGCGAAAGAGTCCATATTGATAAAATCAATATCTAAAGAAAAATTATTAACATCGAATTTAGTGAAAGAGTCCATATTGGTAAAATCGATATCTAAAGAAAATCAATATTTATTTTAAAGTAAGGATTATTCAATCTTTAAAAAGAAGGTAATTCAAGCATTTCTTTTAAAATAAAAATTCTTAGGTGGGGTAGGGGCTACATGACTCTTATAGGAACTTAAGGAAAAAAAGAAAGAGCAATGAATTTTTAATTAGGATTTAAGAAATTAAGAGACTTAATTTAATTCTATTTATTTTTTTTAGATTTGTTTTTTAATGAATATTTAAGTTATAGTTATTAATTTTAAATAAGAATTGTTAATTTAATCATTGATTTATTATTAGAATTAACTGTAGGTAATTAGAAATTAATAAACTTTCTATAGGTCAGGGTATGTGCAGGATCATGATGGGCCAAAAAGTGGCAATATGATGGGTATGCGGCTGATGACTTTTTTTAACCCAAAATTGATGAAATGTAAAGGGTTTTTAAAGGAGATTCTCATCTTTCCACCAATATAAATTATGCTTTACTTTGAATTTAATAAGTACTTATTATTCATTTTCTATTCAAATTACGACTAAAGTCCTAATTGATAGGTTGATTAAAAAACATCTATAGATTTCAAATGGTATCACATTTTTTGAATCCAAAACATTTGTCACATTCTATGCTTCACATAATATAGGATTCAAAAAGGAAAATTTGAATTTCATGAAGTTTTGACTAGGTTAAGGTGGTCAGACATATGAGTTTTTATATTTTCTAAATTGTAATAAAAAATTCATAATTAATTATTTACTTGGAAAAAAATTACAAAAAAATATGCATCACATTGGGACATGAGTCCTTCTTATATCTAAAATCTTATAAAAAAATATTATCATTTTATTGTGGTTAGGGTGGTCAGACAAACACCTACTTCTTATTTTTTCCCTGAAATTTATGTACTGCTGCATTGAAATTTCAAATTTTCACCAAATGGATTTTTTTTTCTTTTTAAACAAACCTAGTAGTTTAGAAACTACATTCAATTTTCTATAGATACTATTATTACATATTTTTGAAATAATATAGATAACTTAGTCAAATTTTTACGTCAAGTTGCCTAACTTTGATTTTTCTAAATTTTTTGCCACTTAAGGGCCTATTTTTTCCATGATGATCCTACACATACTCGTCAATATAAATTGATTTTTAGGAAAATTATAATAGTTATAGTATTAGTATTAACTATCGAGAATAATATTGTTATTATTACTATTAGCGAAAGAGTGTTAGTATTAATGATACTGGTAGTTATAAGTCTAATATTCATGTTAAACGAGTATTATTATTAGAAAATATACATGATACTAAAATTTTTGTTGACAAGTATGATTAAACCTTCCCTTGCCATGAACAGAAGTAGAAAATCATTTAACATGGCTATTACTATTATTACCAAGCGTAAAGTTGTTTTAGGGGGTAAGTGTAATATATATTAAGAATTAGTATTGTGTATAAACAGTGGGATTGTAACTAGTAGCAAAATTAATGTTAGTATGATTTAATGAGATTATTGTTGTTACATAGCAAATTGCTTGTATTCTCATTATTATTTTTTTGTATAGTTGGTATGATTTAATGATTCATCTCATTTAATCCTTAGCATGAGTTAATGAGAACATTTGAATGGTTCTATAGTAAGAATGTTTCCATATAATTTTTTTTTTAAAATGGTTCTATTGTGGTTTTATCTTGCATAGATTTTGGACATTACAAATTTGAAAATCCTAAAATCTGAAAACACTTGCAAACTCATCAAAAATCCAAAAACATCTAAAAATTTGTATAATAAAAAATCCAAAACATCCAAAATTACATCAAAACCCATAAACAGGTCAAAAAGTTATGTTGTCTTTGAACTTTAGGTCAAACCTTTAGGGTTCTTTCACAATAAACATACAATCCATCAATTTTCATATATCATCAATAAGAAATTACTAGCTAGAGCTAGTTGAGCTACGTCGTCTCTATGTGGATAATGTAGGCAAAGCCATCACTGATGAGCCCCTGAGGCATAAGCTTAGTATCCCCTTAGGTTTTGGTCTTGGACTAAATCTCTAAAAACACAAAAACATTTGAAAATTTTGAAAACCCAAAATATTTGAGAACATTCAGAAATCCTAAATGACCTCAAATAACCTAAAAACCTAAACATTCAAAATATAACCAAAAATATAAAAAATATCCTCAAAAACATTGCAAAATGTCAAAAAAATTGAAATATTTTGAAAATTCCAAAACCACCTACCCCATCTCGCTTTTACCCATCATAAACTTCCATCCATAATAAATCGATCATCACTTTCAAAATTTGGTAAAACAAGTGGAAACAAGCATGGAAAATTCATGAACTATACACAAAATGTAAAATTCTAAAGTTTAGATCATGAGTAAACAAGTCAATAATGTTGATGGTGTTTTCTGCACAGCAACAACTCATACATAATGCAATATTCTATCTCTCTTGAAAGGTAATTTTCAACAATAAGTTATTAAAAATCACCCCAAGGTCTCTCGGGTGTCAGGTCATGACAATGCATAAACAACTCAGATAAAATGTGAAATGTTGGTAATCACAATCGAACCTTACTACAAGCAAACTGTTTCTTTCCAAATTTATCATATTTTGCAATATTTTGATCTTAAATCTTAAATCTAACCAAATAATAAAGAAATGGAAAAAGATGAGAGTGCAAGAGAAGTAATGAAACCTAAACTATTTCTAAGATGAACAACAAAAATGACAAATATTTGGAATGGAGCAATCTCAAATAACCAATTCTTGCTTAACCCACAGTGCAATATCACAAGAATGGTGCAATCTTCTAAGGTATATAGATTTTCAAATCATAGATATTCATCCACAATTGAACTAGGCACAAATAAATGTATGGTCCAGGTTGACTTCACCAGCCTACTACAATAAGATAGTTACTGGGAGTATAGACCAGAGATGACTACAAACATTCCAAATATGAAATCATGAACATCACTCACCAAACTAATCTAATTCTAAACACTAAATCCTAAATCTTTAATTAATTTGAAAGATGAAACAACAGGAACCATGCAAGATAAACTAACATAAGAGATTTCACCAGGAAAACCACAATGCCTTCAATTGTATTAGATCACCACAATGCTACAACAATTCCACTATTCTGTTACAATATTTGCTTCAAGAACTAACTGTTATCTCTACTACAAAATTCTCTAGCTCTTTTCTAATCTAGCTTGTCTCTATTATCTTTCTAGCTAACTCCTTACAATGAGGCAAGAATGCCCTTTATAGAAAATTCTCAAAACATGTCAGCCCAGCCAAACATTTACAAAATATAACAGCCAAAACAAGTCGGCCTTAGGAATTTCAAAATAAGGCACACATTAAATGTTGATACATCATCAAGGTCAGCCCAAACACATTCCTCAATGTAGCCTACATCAACACATGCCCTATAATAATAGGGAAGCATAAATCTCAAAATTGGCATTAATTGCTGCCTCCCTTATCCTTGTTCTGATCTTGAACCTTCAAAAATAATTTATCCAACTTGGCAATAGGTGGCAAAGGAAAAATCTTAAGCCGACATTCGATGGAGCCAATCTCTTATTTTGACTGTTTAACAATTTTATCCCAATTATCTTTGTGTTCTTGGTACTTATCCATTACAGCCAAGTAAGTTGCTGCATCATCCAATTGGTGCCCTGTTATTACATTTTCGAAATACAGAACATAAACATCATGCCACCATTCTCTCAATTGTTCTAGGCTTAGATACTTAGGAGCAATCTTCCTCCTACCTATCACTATCTTAAAGAATGCAATACATCCATCATAAACTCTAGTTAGATCACCATCTATCTGCTTCTTTCATTTGTGAATCTTCTTGATGGCCTTTTGTTGAATTTGCAAAGCCTCGAACCATTCCCAAGGCTCATTAAGTCTGGATGAAGGAAGGATTCCATCTGCAGCCAACTGATCTTTACCATACTCCATAATCACTTTAGATTTCTGCAATAGAAGGTCAATATCCTCCTTGTCTTGAGATAAAACATGTTCTAACAAGTCCTTGGCTCTTACTGCATCCTTTCCGGTTGAAAGGATTTCCTTTATTGCATCATCTCCTTTCGCTTGTACATCTTTCAACCAATCCATTGTAGTTTGGGTAGAAGACTTCATCCTTTCAATTTTAGAAATAGTTTCCTTAGGCAGGAAACCAGCAGTAGCAAAAGATGATGGGTGAAGAGATTACAAAGGCTTCATCACATCCTCTAGACACTTCTTAAGCCTCTAATTCTCCCTTTTAAGCTCATGTTTGGACTGTGTTTCTTTCCTTAGTCTCCCAATTATTACTGCACTAGACCCTTCATATTCTTCAATATCCTGCTCCATAGAAGCTGGTCCAAGATTAATGGTCTACACATTGTAATCCTTTCCAGTGACCTCTTCTTTAGTTTTATCCATAGCAGGGGTGGCAATGTGAATGAACCTGTTACTTTCTTCATCTCTTTCTATTCTTGAAACTACCTTAGCCATCTTCTTCTTCTTTCATTTGCCAATCTTGGCCAGCATCTCATCCCAATCAAGGGGGGTGTCCTCAATGATGACCTGTTTCTTTCTTGTAATCTCCTTTTCCAACCAATCTAGGACAACAGGATCCACCTGAATTTCATCTGTCTTTACTTCTTCATGTTGTTCTTCTATTTTATCCTTTTCTTTTTAAGGAGACTACTCACCTTGGTTACCCAATTCAGGCTCTTCTTCTTGAAAAGGTGATGGGGTTCTAATAGGGGCATCTTCCTTCTTAGGTGATCCGTTACCTTTGCTGCTTACCAGAGAATCCTCATATTGCACTAGTGGAGAAGGGTGCCTTTCTACATCTTCAACCTCAAGTTCAGCTGCTGCACCAAAGAGTTCTCCTTCCTTGAATGGTTTTGTCTCTCCACTAGTCTCTTGCTCTTGATGGGCTGTCTACTCAGGTAAACTTGGTGAAGTGGAAGTAGCCCTAGCTTGCTCCACAACTGGTGTCTTTGGAAGAGGATCCATCTTTTGCATAGCCTCCTTAGGAGATGGAGTCCTTGATCTCCTTGAGTAAACTCTGGTCTTCTCTCCCAAGCTTTCTACATTGACCACTGGAGTCTCATCTTTGGAAGCCTCTTGGCCTTTTCTCTTTGAAACCCTAGTTGTCCTTGTCTTCTTTGGCTATGGAGGAGCGTCCTCTTCTTCTGCTTTTTCAAATTCCTCCTCTTTAGAAGACTTTCCTATTTTCAAAGTTTGGCTTCTTTTCTTTCCCTTTAGTTTCCTTTTCTATTCTGGCTCACTTTCCTTAGGGCCTCTGATTTTAATTTTGAAGGGTGAGCTCCCTTTGGTTTTCCCTTTGGGATCATCTTCCCTGGATTCTTCTGAGGTGGATAGAGGATTCATATTTCCCATTAAATTGAAGGTACAAGGTACCTTCTCACTCTCTAGTTCCCAAAATTTGTGCTTCAACCACGATTTG
This sequence comes from Sequoia sempervirens, assembly GCA_007258455.2. Lineage (NCBI taxonomy): Eukaryota > Viridiplantae > Streptophyta > Pinopsida > Cupressales > Cupressaceae > Sequoia > Sequoia sempervirens. The sequence continues at coordinate 12,643 of VDFB02029191.1, read as the reverse complement.
GTAAACTTCATGACAGGGGCCATTAGGTCTTCCAATTCAATTACCTCATTTTCAGCCCAATTTACCTCTCCAATTGATCTATCCTTGACAGACTCATATGCATGATCTTGCACCAGATTCCCATCATCCTCCAACTGGTCAGGGATTAACTTGACATTATACAACCTAATCACATCAACCAGAAGCCTAGAGTACCTTTTCTTCCTCGCCTCAAAATCATCCTTAATGTTTGCCCAGTAATCTTCTATGTCATCCTTATGATGGTATTCTTTGGTGGCCTTCTTCTGCGCTTCCCCAATGATATCAAAGTTTGTCCTTTTAGAGTGAAAAGATAAATGATATGTACTTAGTTCATCCCCTGATGCACGCGCTAATTGAATTGAAGGACAAACTTCACTTATGCCAATTCTCAGAGGGAAATCTCCACCAAACCCTATCCTATGCTTTGCCTTTTTAACTGCAACATCAAACTCACATATCTGTCTTGTAACCTCCAACAACACAATGTGGTCAGTAGGATACCTGGGCAACTTGTATGGAGCAATTTGACATGCATCAATTTTGATGTAGGAAAAGGTGGGAAACAGTATGAACCAAGCTCCATATTTATTTATTAGCTCCTTGGCTCCATCATATATTCTTACATGCTCTACATTTTGGAGCAACCTGGTAATATGCATTGTAAATGCATCATTTTCCCTTCTAAAATATTGATGTCCAAGGTGCAATTCTGGGTATATGTCATAGACTATATCTTGTCCAAATGTCCCTCTTGGATTCAAACCCCTGTATGGGTAGAATCTTTCCAACACATATATCACATAGGAAGACATGGTAAACTTCTTTGTTTCTAGGACATCCCTCAGTTGTCTATCAATCATTGCATTGATGAGTCCTGCCCAATGTTAATTAATACCTTGTTCAATTTTGTTGATCACATGGACCATCCAATTTTCCAACACTCCAGTACTCCTCAAACTGGCCACTCTACTCAATAATGTGACTGCATCATATATGTCTGATCTGAATTTGATCCTGTGTAATTGCTTGGGCAGTTTGGAAAAGTGGGATTTTGGTTTCTCCAAGCAAGAATTAATCATTTGATGGGCTTTGGTGGGCTCATTTTCATAGTAAGTTTTGGCTAAATCCATGTTCAAGGCACATGTAGATGGTAAATCTGGCATGTCAAAAGCTTGGGGAATAGAAATGGGACTGAAATTTTCCAAGACTTTCCCTTCGAAGCTAACGAACCTCTGTGTATCAAAGTCATATTTCCGTGCACATTCTAGTATCAATTCATAGCACTAGATTGCAGGGGGGAATCCTGCCACATGGACCAATCCGGACTTCATCATCCCCCTTCTTAGGACTGATAGATCATTCTAAGTTGTTCTTGCCTTAAATTCCTCATACCTCCATGCTCCTACATTAGTGTCAGAGACCTCAGTCCATATAGAAGATATCTTGCTATCAGGCAACTGACTCTTGGTATCCAACCTCAATCTCTCTGCCTCTCTAACCGAGGACCCTTTAGTATTACCCTTAGACTTTCCTGTAGCAGCCTTACTTGACTCAGCCTGCATTCACAAAAGAGCCTCATGAATATTCAGCTATCATCCATATTTCAATCAAAAGGTAAGCATGAAACGACATGAAATAATTAATATCCATCATCAATCATCAATCTTTGAAAATCCGAAAAATGAAGCAATCCGAGAAAATGAGGTAACCCAGGAAAATCCAGTCAGGGCAAAATTTCAGAGAAATCCGACCCAAACGGATTCCAACTACCAAGACATCATTCACCAAATAAGTCATTAGTATGAACAAAAAGTTATATAATTATCATGAAATTCATCCATTAGCAACAAGAAATCATCATTTAGCACTTACTTCATCACCGCTAACATCAAAAATCGAAAAGGAACGAAACCAGGTAGGAAATCAAAAAAAATTGGATAGGCCAGATTTCTGCGGATAGCTCAAAACTCTAAAATTCATTATACTCCATGGATTTGGTAGAAACTGGGAAAATCCAGGCACACAGAAATTCTACGGACACCTCAGAAACCTGATGATCATTAACGCGCGAACCATCAGTTAGATGATCATGAAAACTTCCCTATTTGGATTCTAATGGTCTCAAAGTCCATCCCAGTAAGCAAAACTTCTAATGTAGATGAATTTGGATTTCCAAAACTCTCAATTGACTAATTTTTATGGTGAAACAATGATGCCCTAAATTTAATGGCTAGACCTCCACCATGAAAACCTGGGTAAGCTTCGAAGTTTTAGACATAATCATTAAAATGACCAATCTAAAGCCTCGAGATCTCTTAAGATATGAGCAGGTTTTAAGATAGGCACAAGATACACAAATCATAGAAAATCCATCGAACTTAGCTAATTCGGGCAAATACACAGAAACCCTAACCTCTCACAAAATACAACAAATTACGCACCTAGAAGGCAAGATCCTACCCATAATGCCCATCCATACTGATATATCTGACATTCAATTCAAAAATGAAAGCATGCATAGTGCGGGTTACAAAATTTGGTGAAGAGGTAGGTCAGCCCTAATTCGATAAACACAAAATCATAAAACCAGCAAAGGCCGACCCACAATGACTATCAATCGACTTGAAAGAATCAATCTAAGTGAAAACAAGAAGAGGGGTCAGCAATGACTTACCATGGACCGGTTTGGATGAAGCTTGAACTCGAAGAAGTGATTGCAAAACAATGTGCCCTAGCAACGAAAAAACTCAGCCAGTGCTCAAGCAATCCACACACAAGTAGCTCGTATCCAACAATCAAAGCTTCAAATGGAGAATCTCAAACTCCAAAGCAAAAAGAAAGTGAATAATGAAATCAAAATGATTCCCAAAAGGCCTTAAATCCATCCGCACTTGGGTCAGAGAAGTCATACCTCAAACATTAATGAGTGATGAGACATGTCAAGGAAATCTGGAAACTCGAGCCCAGAATGGAATTTCGGAAAGAACTAAGCCAAACGGATAATCTGGATGAGCATGAATTCTGTGGATATGGCAGAAACTAGGGTTTTAACAAAGTTTGGGACTTCAACAAAGTTCGAGAAAATCCGCCCGAGCCAGAAAATCCTAGATTCAAGTAGAAACCCGAATTTCAAAAAATTAAGCAATAACCAGACAATGAACCAGGAATCGGGAAAATCTACCAGAGCTGGAAAATCCCAAATTTAGGTCAAAACCTATATTTCAACTAAAACCTAAGTTTAACCAATTCAAGCCTCAAGGCAAGACCAAAGCTAGTAAGACCAACATCTCAAGACCTTAAAAAGACAAATTCAATAAAACCAAAGGTTAAAGACATTGTGAAAAGAGGGTCCCTACTCCAAGTGGGGCATGTGTGCAAAACTACACAACAAGTAACATTTGTATCAATGAATTGTCAAACAATTAGTCTTAGTAAAAAAATCTAATAAACATGTCCTAGTATGCAACCTTCCTACAATGGACATCATCATCATAAATCACCTTAGTTTTTTTACTTTGGCAAGATATAAGAATAATATGGCTATTTTTTATTTTAATCTTTTCTTGTGATTTATCTTATTAACCCATTTCAAGGACCTCTTGATGATGTCTATCAAAATGATTTATAGAGAAAGGAATTTGGCATCAATCATTATCTTTAATTTATGATGCGTGTTGGATGTTCGTGTAAAATAGCCTCAGCAAATACTTGCAATGTTGTGTGTAGGGATCTCATTTTGAATAAATTATTGACTATTACATATGATTTGGTCCCAAATGTTCTAAACTTATAAACTATATTCTAACAAGGTTTTTGTATGTTAGGAGTGAGCAAGGATTATCTTATCTGTTTCAAGAGTCAAAGTCCATCGCACTTGATACAAAGCCATCTTGTTTATCAATACTTTGATCCATAATGTCTATATGCTATATCAAAAATAAGGAATTAAATATTGAAGTATCCCAATCCATAAAACAAGAAAATCATCACTCTCACCACAATATCTAATAAAGTCTCGAAGAATTGTACGCTTGTTGGAATTTTGAATCAATCTTGAAATTGGTGGATAGTCTATCCATCCCATTCTTCTAAATTAATCTTTTCATGCTAACATGGTTTCATGAAATTCAACAAAATAAATAATGCATCCATTCCACATCCACACACCATGAACATGCATACATCCTGCATAATCATATTAGATTATATCAAATAGAAAATACATAAAAATAAATTCATCCATCTCATAGCATGAACATTTTGCACCATCATCACATATCATATAGAAAAGATACTGAAAAATAACATAAATCATGTTAAACAGTCCTAATAACTAAGAGGGGGTGAAGCAGTTATCTTAAAATAATTTTCTTATCTTAATTGATGGCATAAATATTACTCCACACTTCTCATCTCATCGAACAAAAACAACATTTACTATACCATTCCATGTCTTCATAATCTCCTAGCCCAGCTAGACACAATGTCTTCATAGTCTTCCAAGTTAGCCAGATACAATTCGAATTAGATCTCCACAAAACATGTCAAAATGAGGAACAACCTTGAGATATTCAACAAGGCCTTACATGCTAGCACTGGAACCAAAAGATAGGTCACACATAAATATCTTCTTATCTCATTACCAAGGGACCCATAAATAGGTCATACATAAGATAGGTTCATTACATAGCATAATTATCAAAAGATAGGAAACTTTGAATTACATGAAATATATTCCAGAGCCAATAGGAATGTCACAACCAAGAAAAAGTCTTGATTATCATCAATTTTAGTATCAACTAAAGAGACATACCAAAACTTGTAACATGCTACATGAATGTCTAGATAGCAAGGTTACCTAGAGTAAGCTTTGAGCACAACATCCAACATCAAAATATTAGTCTTCATTATTCTGCATTAACTAACTTCAATGAATGTCCCAAAAGAAGTAATACCATATCTAGATCAAGGATAACATCCACAATACGTAACAACATAGTAAAAGATAGGATATATCATTTATGTATATCATCCAAAGCACAACCTTCCAGATCCAAGTTCTGACATCAATGACAACAATGCTAAATCATCTCAACAACTTCTCAACAATCTCCCCCTTTGGCACTGATGGAAAAACAACAAAAAATAAAAGCACAAAACTTCAAAACTGCAATTCCAAAACTCTAAGCACTCCCCCTTTGACAAGCAATTCAATACCTCCTCTTGTTTTTGTTTTCTCTTAATTTTCTCCCCCTTTTTTCCATCAAACGCAAATGGAAAAATAAGAACATTTATAAGATCAAGTAAAAATAACACTCTTCACATGAAAATTTTTCTTGTACCTTTCCCAATTGGAAGAATCATCTTCCAATCTAGCAGTATAGAAACCATTCTTGCACACATATTGTCTAGTAGAGTGAACAACATAAATGAAGATGGATAGTCTAGAGACTGGTGCTATCGTTCACAATCCTCTACATTAGAAAGTGTGAATGGTTGATCTAGACCTACACAAACATAGACAAACAACACAATGTTAGTCAATAAACAAATATAAATTAGCATTCCCTATGCAATTCATTCAAATGCCAAGAACAAGAAATAAATCAAATATAATCAATTGAAAGCTATGGAATCTTGCTCTAAACACTCAAACCCAGCATCCCATGGGGGAATTTATGTTACTTTGATGTGGAAATTAGCCCTTTCCCAATTCCTTGTAAGCTTTGATGATGAACAATGTGATCCTTGATGAAAATTCTCAATAACCTAGCTATGGTGATGAAATGTTATGATAACTTTGATGAACTTTTCTTCAAACATGTAGATAGTGACTTTGCCTCAAGTTTTGGATCCTAAATCAATAGAAGAGCTCTCCATTTATAGGAGATAAGGATGGAGGAATGAGAAAAAGGGATGAATGTGGGACTAAAGATCAACCAATAACAAAATTCCACTTGTCAAGATGTTAGTGGATAGAGGTGGAGCACATTTTGATGAATGTGCACATAAATTCCATTAGGTGGATATTTGAAGTTGGAGAAGTGAAATGTTGGAGGGAGAAGAAAGAAGATTTAATGCCACTTGGCTCAAGAAAAAGGACATGTAAGAGGCCTTTAATGCCTTGTTGGATGGACAAGTCCTTTTGGGAGGGAGATTTTAAAATGAGGGAATATTCCAACTTGATGCCTTTTTGAATGAAAATAGAAGATTTAATAAATCAATTAAATTGATTTACTTGCACAAGTTGCCAAATCTAGAGGATTTGAAGGATTATAGTTAGTGTTAATCAGGATTTGATTAACTTAGATGGAGATTAGTTTTATTTGACACTTTGACTTAGATTTTAGGATTTAAATAAATCAAAATGAGAGGAATAATGAATAATTGAATTAATTAAATAAAGATTGATTTATTTAATTAAAAGGGGATGATGTTAGATTTAAATCAATTAAACATTAATTTATTTAATTTAAAGGAGATGACTTTAGAACTTAATTAAATAACTTAAATTATTTAATTTAAGAGGGATATTAGGATTAATTAAACAAAAGGTTTTATTTAATTAATAGAAGATAATGATTCAATCAAACAAAATGGATTTATTTAATTAAAAGATGAAATATGGAGAATTTAATTAAATAAGGGTTATTCAATTAAATGGTTAGTAAGGAAGATGATTTAGGCAGAATTGGTGTTAGTAAATCAGGATCAGGTGCATGAGATCAATCAGTAATTTTACGTGTGTACATTTTGCCTCTCTTTGAAGCAATATACCTACTGCATTGGTTCAAAGAATAAACTTACCGAGATCAAAATTCAATTTTTTTGAATTTTTCGGATGCCCCACTATTTCCCCAAGAGAAGAATTATGCTAGTATACTACCCCCTCGAGAGATCAAGTGAAAAGTTCAATTTGAGGGTCGATCTAGTGACAAATAGGTTCAAGATTAGTTCATCTGGAATGTTTGGTAGAGAAATATTTTATGATGTAGACAGTTCAATGACCATGGGTAGCCTCATGTATATTTTGATATATTACACACACTTGATACATGGTGTAACAACCCATTGTGCGAATCCCAACAAACATCAAGAACTCACCATAAAAGCATAATAATTTTTTTTTTTGAAAGTGGAACATAAGATAAGTTGAATCATGAACATATATTATATATAAGGAAGTTATACAATCACAATGACCATTGTGTCCTCTAGGGTACACGAGACAACATCACACAATCCTAAAACTAATACCATAATGATAATGAATGAATCAAGATTACATAAAGATAACATACAACCATTAATGATCAAAAGAGAGGAAAACAATACATCATTTTATAACAATTAAATTTATAGTTCCATAATACAATAGTGGAGCATATTTCCATAGATACAACATATCAAGGATACAATAATACATGTCAGCCATTTTAGGAGTACATTACATCACTTCAGGAGTACATATGCATCCTATCATGTAGAGGAAAAGATACATCAAATACAAAAATGATACATCAAAGGAGAATAAGGTAGAAGGTGAAGAGTAGTCTTCAACCAAGTGAAGCTCTGGAAACTATGTATCTGCTTCTGCATCATGAACACAACCTAGGAACCTAATGGGGTGCATAGCACATTCCACCCATCCATGTGGACTCAAAGACCACCCCCCATGCTAGGATTTGACAAGAAAGATCCACATTCCTCAACCAAAATAGTCAAATGAAACAAAAGAAAACTAGACTCCACAACAAGGATAAAAACAATATAACATAACAACCCATAACATTTCCATCACATAACCACAAAAAAAACAATGAAATGTCCAACAAAACTAGATGCCAATATTATGGATCAACACTAAATAACCATTAGAGGTTCCAACAACAATAGGATCTAAAACCTTCAAATGAAATCACAATGTCAACCAACAATAAATGTCAAGGGCACTTTTTATAAACATCAATCAAGTTTCCATGAGGCATGTGTGCAACACTAAAAGATGGAACTTGGAGGCTTCAACAACAAACACCAAGAACCAATTTCCTCAACAACATCATTAATTCAAAAAACACTCCTAGAGGCAACCAAACAAGGGAAAATAAATGGGTACTGTAGGAGAGTGTCATCGCATGGCCTTACATGGATTAGCTAGGAAACCTATCACAAGGTACTGCCTCCATCTATGGTTATCCAGGTTGCCTATCTTAAGGAAACCACTCCATAGGTTTACTCATGTGGGATCACTTACCTTTTGTTAGGACAAGGCAGTGATCTTACCAGCTAGGTCTTCTCATCCCATCCTTAGCCTGTGAAAGCACTAAAATTATGGGTGAGGCTCATAATTAATCTTGTTTAGTGTTTATCTACCCAAACCTACTAGTTCATTAATTATATTATCACTTGTTTAGGAAACTCTTCCATGGGTTACCCTAATAGCCCCTTTGTGCACCGAACACCCATGAAGAGCCACTCCCTATGGGTACCAAACCAAAACATGCAAGCGGTGTACCTCATTTCACATAAAAATCAAGGAGTACATATCAAACAATATGTGAGGCAAGAACCATCTTGCAAACCCATTCCATATCACTGAAACAAGAACAAAGGAGATACCACCCACAAAACTTAAAATTAGAAATAGGTTCAAGGAATCACAAAGGTGCAACCATGGAAAATCAATAAAATTCAAGTTTCTCCATTGCCTCTGGAAGCCTAAAAATATCAAAAATCCACAAACTCCCATTGAGGGTAATTCAACCTCTTCGGGTTCCCAACCAACATGAAATATGACTACAAGAAAGTCACTGCATAAAGTCCCCTTGATTAGAATTAACACAAACATGCAGACTCACATCAAGGAACCCACAAAATGGCTATATAATTTCCACAATCGCAAAATGACAAGAGAGGAAAAAGAGGCAATATCATAACGAGACCTTCAACTGAATTAATGCTAATATAAAAAACTCCATACAAATCAACTGCATAATCTATATCAACCTTAAATTCCAAATCAAATCAATCATCAAAATTATTGAATTATAAAATTAAGGATAAAACTATACAATATACCCATTTCATCAATATAAATAAACTTTCAATAGATATCAAATAATTGTCAATAATCATGTATAACTCAAACAAATAACACTTCAACTCTATAACTTAATGGAATTTTGAATGTTAGCTTAATGTATGAAACCATTTCAAGGATCATTGAAAGTGCTAAAAACAATAAAAAGATGATATATATATATATATATATAAATACATTATAATCCAAATAATAAACTAGCATAATCAATAATGGTATGGTTTTGACATCAACACAACATTAAGATTTTGTCAATATATTGCCTAGAGCATCATTGTTCCTGATTTACCCATGGTTTCTAGAATATACGAATAAGAGAATCATTGTTCTTGGTTAAATTCTATAAGATGTGAGGAATTAGATATTAAAATAACGTTTATTTATATCTTAAACTAAAAGAAATATAAAAGAATTAAAAGAAATCACAAATTAATACTATAAAACTAAAACATCAAATTAGAGAACATATAAGAAGTAAATATATACTTCATATTTTAACTTCCACTATATTAAAAGAAATATCAAATTAATATTTTTAACCTACCTTTCCATTTTATATTAGATCCAATAATTAATAATATTCTAAAAGTACATTTATTTCCTCTTAAACTAATAAATGTGAGGATTCTATACTTCATCATCCTTAATACATGATGACTAACTACATGGTAAGATTTCATACTAACAATTAGTAACTTTATTTATTCAAATCAAGATCCTTTAATTAAATATCACCTCAACCAACATCCATCCTATTTATATTATCAGTTTCTAAATATTGAAATCAATCTCCTAAAACTAATTAATCAATTTCCCCTATTCCATCTCCAAACTAATTTATCTATTAAATCAAATAACTTTTGTATATATATTCTATTGCATTTATTTTATAAATCCGTCATAATTAACTCTTTCCCTATTAAACATTCCAATTTATTGATCTGGCTTAATCAATTAATCACCTAAAACAAAATTACTCTTTTACTAAACCATACATGTATATGAATATATAGTAAAATCTTACATTTATTTATACACAATTATAGATACACAACTTTATATATATATATAATCGAATTCAAATAAGATTGCAAATTGTAGTATTATACCATAAAAACTCCAGCGCCAAGGATAAAACCACTGATTTCCTAGCTTGAGATGTAAACTAGAACCAATGAAATGAAATCATAGTAAATGGTAAAATTCCCATGTTATGTCAAAAATGGTGTATTGTCACCTTGGACAATACGAAAGAAAATAAACTGACAATTAATGTTTTTTTTTCAGCATTGAATATGAATGTAAAGGTTGAAGGGATAATAGATTGAGACCAATAAGATTCTAGACAAAGCAGAAGTAAGCATCGACACAAGAGGATTTTTATCTCAGCAATAGGTGTTAATCTCCTTGTTAGTTTGAGGTGACTAGAAGGAGATAAGTCACACATACAACATCAAATTAGATAAAAAAAAAAAGAGACTAAATTCATTAGAAGAAGACTATGGAAACACTTTAGAAAACAAACAGTAGAGTACAAAGCATGCAATACAAGTATCAGGAATGCAAAAATGTAGGAAAGAAATCAAAACCACAACATTACAATGCATCGATCATACAAACCTGACTAACAAAATTATGGATCTTTTGTTAAAATCAATATTCTACCCATTGCAAAATTACCAAAACATGTGAAAAAAAGGGCAACCAAAACTCAGTATTGAAGGCCACAAAGATAAACTCCAACACTAGCCCATACACTATAAGATTTTTCAAGGGAGCTCTCTAAATATTTGAATGATTGAAACACTCTAGAATATGTCCTAACAACACAAGCCTAACTTGTGTTCTAGATTTTGGGGTGGCAGGGGTGCTGATACATAGCTTTGTTGCTGTTACTAGACTAACCGTATAGAAATAAACACACAAAAAGTGCACAGAGTATGCATAGTGACAGCAAGATAAACAAATAGAACTAAACTTGCATGTATCCTTGTTTTCTTCAAAATACAAAAACTTAGAGGATATTCTCTAATTTACATAAAAAAAATAAAGCTAAACTAATTTGGATAGATGTCCAATACAAAAGGTGCTACTCTCACACCGAAATATATAAACTACTACAATCCTGTAGCTATATCTGACAATGTGTTGCATCTGCTAAAACATTCTTTGTGTTGCTACTATCACTGATCTGTACTAAACATTCCCTTTTTCATCTATTGCTGCAGGGTCACCTTCCAATACAAAACTTTTGCATACACAAAAAACTAACTCCAACGAATACATTCTTTTTTACTTCTATTAGCAAGCTCATGAGAATGAGTGCTACTTTCAAATTTCCAATTCACCTGACCTCTTTAATTGTTGGTAGGCTACAACGAAAAATACAAACTCAAAATCATGCACTTCTTTTCAAATTCAAATTAACCTACCATATTAATTTTTGCAGGTTATGTTGGCTGATAAGCCCAAAACGTGCTCATAGTTTGGATATTATGATGAACTTTTAATGCCTTTACCTTTTGTTATTTATGGTTGTTTAAAACTCTTTTGAAACCTTTTATGGGGATATCCTATAGCAAAACACTTTCATGTTCCTACAACTTATTTTGTTTTCTTGACTACATTTATTACCCCGTTGACTCCCTAAATGACTGGTATATCACATATAGTTTTTGAATGATGAAATAGATTAAAATATGTGATTAATGAATGGATATTGTGTATGTACCATGTGCCTTTTCCTTCACATCTATTACCTTGTGTTTTGTAGGGTTGTTGAAGAAAGTATGATCGAGTCAAGTGCATCCAATCTCGGCCTTGCAGTAAAGTCCATTTCCTGCATGACTTCGAGGAAGCTCTGGTGAAGACTCTTTGATCGAAACCATTGGAAAGAATTTTTAATGACAGTTAATCTGGAAAGAGTGCAGCGCTAGATTCCTTCTGGATCAGGTTGAACGGATAAATTCATTTATGAAGTTTGTTCCTTGATTCTGGGATACACTTCACTTCCATGTCTTTCTTTGATAGGGTTAGTTAGTTAGTTGTTCTCCTGATTTTAAATAAAGTACTCCTCCTGCGTGAGTGAGGAAGGAGATGATAGTTACAAGTAAGATAGAAGCATAGTGATAGAGATATAGAAAATATCATGTAATAATGAAAAGCAGAAACTGTATGACAAGAAACAGAGTTTGTTGTTAGTTTCCATATCAACAAAGCAATGTATACCATTCTATTTTCATGAATAAAGTTTGATGAAGTTCTAAGTTTAGCACTTGTGTAACTAGTAGATGCTTGGTAAGGGGGGCCACTTAGTAAGTATTTGTAGTTAGTTAGTTAGCTATTATTTTCTATTAATCATCAATTAGCTTTCATTTTTTAAGTTTCCATACAAACTCAATCTTATATTGCTCCTGCAGCATCGAGAATCCATCCCTGTGCCTGCTCCTATAGCATTAAGGCCAGTTCATAGTTTGTGTTTTAGTCGTAGTTGTTATGGTTTCTATTTTAGTCAAATCATGG
>VDFB02029189.1:0-10195 GCA_007258455.2 Sequoia sempervirens | reverse complement strand
TTTCCCTAACGACATTTTCAACAAACCCGTGATGCCTTTTCGAAAATCTGAAGAAATTAGGGTTTGTCGCTACCAAAATTCAAGATTTTCAAAACGGACGATCCGCTGTCTTGTATCGGGCCATTCAACAAAACCCATATCTCGTAAAAATTCTCAAAAAATTCGGGTCCGCTAGCTAATAAAAATCAGCATTCTAAAAATAGAAATTGTTCAAGACTTATCCTCAAACCAGGCGAAGTTTACAAATATTCTTCAAGTTTTCTCAAATGGAGTACACTCCTAATGTTTTCAAGTCCGAATCAGCACTCTTTCATAATTACATCAAAACAATTGAGACAGACTTGCATCATGTCAAGCCGGTGTTCGACCTACACGCTTTGGAGAGAGCAGGCAACGCTTCAATCAGGAACCTGGGTCATTCTGGACTCCTCGCAGCAGCATCTATTCCTATATCAGTTCAGAGCCTTGAGTTCGTAATCGCTTGCATTAAGCATTACAACCCGGCTACTAGGGAGATCCAGTCAGCGGATGGCAGGTTGATTTGCAGTTTAAAGCCTGACATGGTTGAAAAGTGTTTTTCCATTCCCCTATGGCCTGAAAGTGTAACTCTTTCGAGGGATGAATGTGAAAAGATGTGGAATATGCATAAGGACAAATACAGCAAGAAGATTGCACAGAGATGGATGAAAGAAAAACATAAGACATTGCCCAAGAATGTCGGACGAGGGGAGTTCAAGGACGAGGTTGCCATCATCATCACTTTGCTCAACAGGGTCACTGGTTCCGAGGATGCCACCAAGTTCCAACCTTGGATGTTTTATGCCATACCTCACATTATGAAGAAAACCGAGTTTTATGATTGGCCTACTTTGATTAGTGACTGCCTACATCAACAAATACCAGAATATTTCCAGTTTCATGTATTCCACATGGTGTCATATCTAGTCTATTTGGTGGCCTATCAAGGTCAATTCAGAGGATTGAACACCGAGGGGTCATTGAGCGTTCAACACATATATAATTATTATCCTCAGCTGGAGTTCACAAAGTCGTTGCACCACTACAAAAGGGTGAACGAGGCATTCTTGATGTACACGGTGCGTGACTTAGACACTGAATTGCACGTCCGCATCTCTTCAGTTGCTAGGGCAGCAATGGCGGAATGGGCAGATTGGTTTATACAGTTTCCTACCTTTACCTATCTCAGGGTTTATGGTTATTCAGGTGCCCCGCTAATGTTGCCAAGGTATCCGTCAGACGAGGTCATCTTCATGGAATTCTTGAGGCAAGCTCACGGTGTCCACACAGCCTTGAGAAATAGAAAGAAACCCTCTCTTCACTTTCCATTAGGGTTGGGTATTTATACATGCAGGACTGCTGCAGATGCCAGGACAATTGGAGAAGAATTAGATAAATTCGGTCTCAAACCCTACAATGAGAGGCGGTCATTTGATCCTCATGGTGTCTACGCTGGCCGGTTGGAGAAGAACTACAATCACATACCCGCACTTGAAGATTTTTGGGCTAACTGTGCAGATGAGTTTGAAGTGCGAAGGCGTAACTACAGCAGGTTAACTCTCCATCAGATGAAAGATTGCTTAAATGAAGATATAGAAGGGCTCTCTGATGATGATGAAGATGTTCTTCTACCAATGTACACTCAGAAAAGAATCAAGGATCAGCCTCTTCCTCAAGTTAATTGGGCAAACAAGGAATCTCTTTCAGTTGAAGACAGAACAAGACAAGTCGTGGAGTATAGTAAGGTTTTCTTAGTGCTTAAAAGGAAGAACTCTATTCCAGTAGCAGAGCCGCCAAGGATAATTCCCTCTTCTTCCACAGCACAGTCCAAAGGAAAGGGTAAAAGTCAGTCTCAAGATGGCATCAAAGGCAGTAGATCGAATAAAAATGTAAGAAGAAGGATGGATTTCTCAGGCATAGTCATACAGGAACAGCCTACAGTTGATTCAGAAGTTCCTCTTGACGAGCCCATACCTCAGAATGAAGCAGAGGAGCCACCTTCAACACATGTTCCTGTACCTTTGACGGGTTCGTCACCAATTCATATTGATCTTGATATCGAAGATGATGAAGAGATCGCAGCAGTACCTCCTGAGGAAGTTAGTAAAGATACTACGGTGTCTTGGCTTGAGAACTCCTTAGGAAGGGTTAGGAGAAGGCCTTCATATCAAGTGAGTGTTGATGATCTCGATAATATTTATCAGGAACCTCCTAAGAAGAAGGCAAAGAAGCAAGTTCACTTTGATAGGAATCCTGATAACGAGATTGTTGTAGAGACTGTTGTGCCTCCAGAAGATAAGAATAGAGATGAGGTGAACATGGATGATTTTGTAATGGTCAAGGCTAATCTTGGTAGAAATACCAGACATGCAGATTTGAGTCTCTTCAAAGTTGTATCTGAAAACCTTCATGAAAGAGTGTTAAAAGACGGAGAAGACAAGGCAGCCCTCAAGGCTGAAAATCAGCAGCTTAAGCTTTTTATTTCTAACCTTGCTCGTGGTTCTTCCCAAACAACTCAGTTGCTGCCCCAGATCTTAGAGACACCAGCTGATCACCATCAGTTAAGACAGCTGGTCATATGTGGGAAAGAGACTCAGGAATGGATTGAGAGCTTCATTGTCAGAGGAAAGGAGATCTTGGCTCAGATGTTCCAGTTGAGAGAGAATGCTCATAAACTTCGTCAAAGCATCCAAGGATTTGAACAAACATGGGCTGAAGTAAAACCTAGGCATGAGATTATCATTGCTGATTTAGACACAGCCTACGGTTCAGCAGTTTCAAAGGAGCACAAAAGACAGATCCTTGCATGGAGAGAACGCCATGTTTTCAAAGTTAAAACCTATGAGAGGATATCTGAAGAATTCATCACCTACAGGCAAAGGTTGGTTGAAGCTCTCCTTTTCATCAGTGAATTTGTCATAGAGATCCCCTCTCAGTACAGTCTTGAAGATGGTTCTTATGTCGGGCTTGAGGAGGTGCAAAATCAGTTCCAGAACGTTGTTCAAAGTTGCAGCCCAGTTGGCGGAAGGATAGGTCATGTTTCAATGATGTCAGCAAAGTTCAATAAAGCGGCCAATGAGATTGAAGATTTCCTAAGATCTATTGTAGATGCCAAGATATTCTTGAAAAGCGTGTTTTGTCAGTTGATGGCATAGATGCATCCTAACCTGACACGATCTCGACTCCTAGCGGATGTGATCGAGTTTTGTGCCAGCCTTTCTTCAGAAGCTTTCCGCTTCTATTCTGAATAACTCTTTATCCATATCTCTTTGAGGATAGAAAGAAGATAAGATGTAATAGCTACGCCTCCTTTTTAGGGTTTTAGTTGTTATCTTGTTTCTAGATTTAGTAATAAAGCTTGCTTGCTGAGCAAGCCCTAGACTGTGAAAGCAAGGAGATTTTAGGGTTCCCTACTCCTCTGCTTCTCTATAAATAAGAGCCTTTGCTCATTTAGTTTCTTTAACGGTTATTGTGATAACAAAACGCTGAGCCTATTTTGCCTTCTATTTGTTATTCACCAAATTGTGTTGTGATAAGCAAATTGTTGAGCCTCTTTAGCCAACAAGGAGCTAGTGAGGATTGCTGTTTTCTATTGTGTTAAGAATAAGCTTGCAAGCCTCCTTAGCTGCAATTTGTTGTTCAAGGCATGTTAGAAGTGAGCTTTGTTTTAGAGATTTGAGTAATAAAATCATGAGCCTCTTTTGCCTTGGTCTAAAATCTCAGATTTCCGTTATCTATGTTATGCTTTCATGATCTTTATTTCAGCTTACTGTGAAGTGTGTAGGTGTTTGTTGAGAGAGAGATTGTTAAAGTATTTTTGTCAGAAAATCTACCTTGTTAATTTCTAACTTCTCTTGCTCTGCTATTACTTGAGAGGTTAGGAACGTCTTTAGTCTAAGTTAGTCGTAGTTGAACTTCTTATCAGAAAATCTCAGCTGCGGCGTTTGTGTTTAAAAAACCTTGTGCTCTAAGCTGATCCAAAAAGATAGGCAACTTAGTTTTAGTCTACTTTCAAACACTATCGCTAAGAGGAGCTTCCTCCTAATTTGAAGAGCAAATTTATTCAGGCATATTGTTCGCTTTCAACTGCGATTCCAGAGGTTTAATTTAAACGCCTCAACATGTATAGAGGGAAGAAGGAAATAGAGAATAGAATGGGAAACAAGAGACAAAATATAGACTGTAGATCATCTAGAATTTATAAATACAGGCAGATGGAAAGTAGATAAGTATTTTATGAATTTAAATAATAAGTTAGATAAACGTTTGTACATTTAAATAATGATGTTGATAAATACATCATGGATTTAAATAATAGTCTAATTAATAATAATTCATACATGATGCTATTTATTTAATGTTATCTATTTTTTTTTTGGATTGCATGGGGAATAATAAATCATGCATGCTACTAGTTATCTTATAACATTGCTGATATGTTGTGCTCCATTGACATTATTGAATGTAATTACTTTTATATATATACAATTATACAATAAAGATACTTGTAGCAATTATTTAGCCTTATAAGTAATTGTGATTATTTGATAGAAAAATGAATAAATTTATGAATGTCTTTATCCTATGATTGATCACGGAAAGGAGAAAAAGAATGCAATATGGACACTAGACCATCATAAAAGGATATCTTCAAGAAATCAAGGCAAATTTAGGGTAATCTCAAATTAGGGACATTACACTTTTTGTCTTTATTTAAACCATTTGTATTGGATGAAAGCAATATTGATTAATATGTCTATTATAAGGGTGTTAGGCAATAACAAATTATCATGGCCATTATCATAAACTATAGCATTCATCGGAGGTTTGATACTATCGCAACTATGAGATGGGAGTCGTGTATTATGCCTGCCGATGGGGATTGAATGGTCAACACTAGCACATCATCTTACATTTTCCTACAGCATATCATGGTGACAAATCTACATTATTACATTCACTTCTTTGATCCACCACATTATTAAAAGGGAGTCGGACCTATTGGAAGTTGTTGCGACCTTTTCACACATCGCCCCATTACAAATGGGGATCCCCCCCAATTTTTGCTTCGTTTCGAACTTTGGCTTTGGTTTTTGTTCCTCTCTCTCTTTCTGTTTCTTTCTGTTGTTGCCTTTCCGAGGATGTGCCCGCTTGTGAGCTTAAACGTGAGATTTTGGCCAAGTCCATAGAATTAGGGTTTGTACTTTTCTGGTCAATCCAAAGTCAAATGAAGTGAATAAACTGAAATCTGAGGTTAACATTGATGTCAGTATGCTTCCAGCAAGTTTCCATTGAAATTTCATCAGGTTCGGACAACTTACTATTTTTAGTAAGTGTGTAATTCAGAATGTTCCTTCGGCATTTCTTGAAATTTCGATAGTCACTTTGCATTCAGAAACTTTATTCTGTGTTGGTGCAGTCACAGAAATCACATCAACAGAATTGGCGCTAGAAGGAGGGCAGAATAACAAGCTATAGCATGCAGTTGTGTTGAAGTATAAAGAGTTTGAAGTACAAAAAGTTCTATTGGAGAAAATTATCATGAGTCAAGATGGTGTTCTCTCAAGATTGAACAATCTCGCGCACAGCCAATAGAAGAAGCAGCTACATCCTAGATCGTATCAGTTCGTTTTCGCCAAACAAGCTTAAGAGAATCTTGAGGTCTACGCCTAGTTCATCTAAAGATTTTGTGGAGTTAGAGCTACCTACAAGATCAAGGAAGAAGAAAGAAGCCCGATTAAACAAAGAAATTCAATCAAGCGAAGCAGTTTCATCAAACGAAGAGGTTCAGTCAAGTGAAGAAAGCAGAGAAGAAATCTCAAGTTTATCCAGAACTCCACCTAGTGCTTCGAGGTTTGCTCAACCAAGATCAGTCCAAGTTACTACACCCATGTTTATTCAGTAGCAACAACCCGTTCAGCAACAACAACCGATTCAAGCTACTGTACAACAACCAGCCCAGGTTATTGTGTACCAACGGCGACAACAAATTCAAGCAATGGCTCAACCAGGAGGTCAACTAGCTCGAAATGGTGCTACATGGTTGGTTACTAACCCATCTCCGCTAGAGTTTCCTGATTACCATGATATGCCGAAGAATCCTGAAATTTTTTGTACCAAGTTCATTGTCAATGATGTTAACTGCACGGTGGAAGACCACATCAAGATGTTTGAAAATCACCTACGCAGTAGGCAAATTGGGTATGCGGATGTGGCTTGTCGCCTATTTCCACATTCCTTGGGAGAAGAGGCTCATTTTTGGTTCATTCACCTACCATTGGGGTCTATAAGAACATGGGAGCAGATGAAGGAAGCCTTCATCGGAAAGTTTGGTATACTAGTCACTCCTGTAGAGCTTTATTGTCAATTTGCAGAAGTGAGAAGATAGGACCAAGAACCCATCCATGCATTCAACAATAGGTTCCAAAAGGCCCTCACAAGGTTACGCACTCCTTATGTTGTTGCTGATGCTTGAGAAAGCTACTATTCAACACTTGATCCTTTACAGACTGATCATCACGCAATTCCAAGTTGTGTTGGTAGTATTCTCAAAAAGTGAAAACAAAGAAGTTGGTGTGGAGAAGACCCTCCATTTACGGGATATGAATTAGTCCCAGCACCCAGATATGATCAAGCATTGATAATAGAAGATTGCAATTTTCCGCTTGAGTTTCAGAGTTACACGCCCCCACCAGTTGATCACAAGTTTCCATCGGCTTGACGGTCCCGCTGGGATGCGAGCTTCAAAATGCGATTAAAATGTATGTATGCATGCTACGAGAATCTTCATAGAGATGGTTATGTTTTTCCGCCTCTCAACAATAGCGTCTTGGTAGAAGGAAGAAGGGAGGTACAAGCTCTTCAGACTACTAGAGGTGAAACTCCTAAAGTATATCAGAGGAATTACCACCAACAATGTGAACCTCTGACATCATCGGTACCTCCAAATAATTTCACAACTCCGCCGCATCCCAACGCAAGCAATAACCCAGGTTTACCAAGAGATTCTCTAGAGTACAGGCGGCAGAACGCAACGCAAGGCGGAGGAGGGCAACAAGCTATTCAGCAGCCAGTTCATCAAGTTGGGCAAAGACAAAAAGAGAGTCTTCCTAGAGAAGACGTGAAAAGACTTGGCTCTTATGTACTAGAAGAATTCAAAAGGATGAAGGTTAGTCCTTACATGAATAATGAACTGAGTCGAGAATACAGTGCGAGGAAGTTTAGATAAACGACTATTGTGAAATCACGTCCCAAGGAAGCAACCAATGTAGCCGAAATTCTCACAGTAGTCACCGCAGTCATCGTCCACAAAACAGTCTGGAGCGAAGAGGTGCCTCATCGCCATTTGACGCATGGGAGCTCGTGGCAACCTCAAAACTTCATAGGTATGGTACAAGGTTCTTCAAACACTTCTAAGAGGCAAGAGGCAGAGATTAAGGAGAAAGCTCAACCTGATGTTCTCACAGAGCAGAAAAAGAATCCAAAAGAGGTTGTTCGAGACAATCAATTTCAATCAAGTAGAAAAGATGAAAGTAAGAATGCCTCGGCAAATGAAAGGAAGAAGCCAGTTGTTTTCTATCAGGGAAAGGATGAGCCGGCCCCATTTTGGTTTCAGCTACCAGAATTTTGGGGGTATTGCGCATAGCGTTTGATGCGATTCGGTGCGTCAAAGTAATAATCATGCTGCCTTTGAAGGTATGTCAGGAATTAGGTATAATTCCACTCCACACCAACAAGAAGGTGACTTAGCTGGATAAGACTAAAGTTCCAGTTATAGGAGAATTAAATAATATCCATATGCAGCTGGCAATGGATCCTAGAGTTCAAAGTCACATTGACATATCAGTTGTGGATATGCGATGGTTGCAGCGCATGCACATTGGTAGTCAAGGAAGTGAATGGATACATCGCGACTGACTTCTCCCACATGTGGTTGCCTTGGAGAGGAGTTCCAAATCAGATAAAAATTGAAAGTACACCACGGCTCAAATTAATGATCACAGAATGTGGTGAAAATAGTGATGTTTTGTTCGTGGAAACTGATTTGGGTTCATATAAGCCCATTAAGAAAGAAGTCCTCATGTTGCAGAGCTCGAATGGGGAAAAGTCTTTAGGAGATACGCATGCCTCCACCGAAGTATTGACTGAAAACGATTCAAGTGGGGATGAGAATGAAAGGATGTTTGGAGATTTTGTGTTAAAAGGTGCAAAACAAGAGACAGAAAATGCCTCCATCGAAGGCTCATCATTACCCAATCCATGTAGAATTCACGAAGCTTTCCATTCAAAGAGTATAGGTGCCATGAGTAAGATCTCCTCAGAGCAAGTCACAAAGATGATTCAACAAGTCACTTTAGAGGAAGAATGTGGAGAAGTTAATAAGAGAGAAAGGTTGTCTCAGTTGATGCACTTGGAGGAGAAAAGAGATGAAGCACTGGAGAATCTGGCAAAGCACCAAGGAGTGGTAAAAAGATGGTTCGACAAGCAAGCTAAGGTCAAGTCTTTTTGGATTTCTAACTTGGTCTTATACTGGGAAAAGGCCCACGAAAAGAAAGGAGATTACGACAAGTTCGAAAAATTGTGGTTGGGCCCATATCAAATTGCTGAAATCCTCAAAGATAATGCATTTAGGCTACGTACACTGATAGGAGAGGATGTCCCGTTGCCCGTCAACGGACAGTTCCTCAAGCATTATTTCCAGTCCTAGGTTCTCTCTAAGAGCCTACTTTGTAATATAGTTAGATTAGGTTTACTTTTTCTGTTTTCTTTTTCAGTTTGTTTCGTTTTTGAATTTTTGTTTGTTGCCCTCTAGGTTTTTGGTTTGGCGTTTCCGTCCCTTGAGTTGTCCACTCAAGTGGTTTTGGTTTAGAGTGGGCAAGAATTTTGGGGTTTCCCGTGGCAAAGGGGGGGTGATGATGGTTTTCTTTTCACAATGTGGTTTCTTTCCACTAGACTTTGTGCAAATTTTGAAAAGCCAAGGTTGTTTTCCTCTTGTCATCATCCAGTACGGGAATAAGCTCGTCTTGGGAGGTTAACCCGTTATTGTGTCTTAACACGAGTCTGAAAACCTTGAATACCTTACCTACCTCCACTCTGAGTCATTTTGGTTTCTTGGGAAAGGTCTTGGTAGGTGAAAATCTTGCGTCTTGCTTCAGTGCCACTACAATTCTCAAACCCATTGGAGGCTTCATTGCCTGCCGACCAATTGTGGAATTGACGGAGAATCAAAAGAAAAGAAAGTGTGCTAAAAAGAAGATATCAGAAAAGAAAAGAAAATGAGAAATGAAAAGAAAAATTATGAAACATTGGTTTTGGGAATATGCGAATAACTCCACCGGGGCTATGGACGCTTGGCCAGTAGTGGAGCAATATTCGTGAGAATTGTAGCGACAACCTCGTCAGGGCTATGGACGCCTGACTAGCAACGAGGCAATGTCCCGGACGCTTTTGAAGTTAAGATATTTATATAACTTGTTGCGTCCGATTCCAGAAGTCAGGATGGTTTAGAGATGGAACGAACATGCACACACTCACAAGGTCTTGGATGAAGGTGTTCTGATCCAATATCGGATTCTTCTCCCCTTTTGAGTAAGTATCCTTTCTATATGATGGTTCGAGGAAGATTCACCAAGGTTCAATTCCTAAAGTGTTTTTCAACACTTTCCCGTGGGGATGCCAGATGTTGTGACCTTTTCACACATCGCCCCATTGCAAATGGGGACCCCCCCTAATTTTTGCTTCGTTTCGAACTTTTGGCTTTGGTTTTTGTCCCTCTCTCTTTCTATTTCTTTCTGCTATCACCTTTCCTAGGATGTGCCCGCCTGTGAGCTTAAACGTGAGATTTTGGCCAAGTCCATAGAATTAGGGTTTGTACTTTTCTGGTCAATCCAAAGTCAAATGAAGTGAATAAACTGAAATTTGAGGTTAACATTGATGTCAGTATGTTTCCAGCAAGTCTCCATTGAAATTTCATCAGGTTCCGACAACTTACTATTTTTAGTAAGTGCGTAATTCATAATGTTCCTTCGGTATTTCTTGAAATTTCGAGAGTCACACTACATTTAGAACATGTCAAGCTGCTCGCCTACAAAATTTGAGCTGAAACGAACAACTTACTATTTTTAGCAGTTCAGCTTCCGAAGCAAATTTTAGGGCTTATATGTAGAGTTTTCCAGCG
>VDFB02029187.1:0-29109 GCA_007258455.2 Sequoia sempervirens | reverse complement strand
GAAGTACTCTAGGATGGAAACAAATGAGGCCAGTTCTTGCACTTTCCATGTTGCGGTTATGAGGGAAGAATGTGATCTAGGTGATGTAATGCCTAAAAATTACACGGTCACTACAATTGAATTGGGGCACCCTACTGGAGCACAGGTTATTGAGGAGGCTGAAAACTCCTTCTAGGTACTGAAAGATATATCGCCACGGGAAGTTAAAGGAAAGTACAAGAAATTGAAAAAAGAGCATAAGGCGTTGGTTGGGTATGTGCAGCATCTAGCACAACCATGTGCTCAGGAGAACCCAACGGTGGAGCTTCCAATTGAGCTTCCATGAGAGTCGATCAGTGAGCTCGAAGAGATGAAGAGGGCCATTCAGGAAGGGGATAAGTGGATTGGCAGTGTTCATGCTGAGGCTGAGAGATTCATTGTGGATCTTGTCTCCTCTTTCCAGCATGCTTCCAGTATCCTCTCTCGTTTGGAGAACATTGAGCAGGTTTGGAATGATACTCATATATTTCAAGATAAGACTATTCCACGCCTGGCTAGCCTGATGCGCATACCAATGCAGACTTTGGTTGACGAGGGGGTGATTCAAGCAGGAGATAGATATGATTTTCCTGGCTGGTACTCTGCTGCATTCACTGGCCGAGGTTTCTTCGACACAGCAAAGACGGAGTCGGCCAAGATCAAGAAGGCCATGGGAAATATTCATGAAGGCATCTTCAACACACTGGAGGCATTATTCACTAGAAGACTAACTCCCGAGGAGGTGGAAGTAGATGGATTGAAGGGGAGATTGCAACCATTCTTCTCGGAGATGAGGGTATTTGCTCAGATAGACTTTGAAAATATCTCCACATTCTCAGCCATTATTTAGAGCACGCAAGAATCCATTGAGACTTGGAGAAAGTCTTGCATCCGGCAGGAGCAGACGATTGTTATCCTCGAGTATCAACTCAATCTTACTCCAGCTATTTCCGAACAAGAGGTTGATGCAGTGCTGGCCCGGTTTGTTGCTTACGCGGTCAAAGAGAAGAACAATGGAAACAGGGTCCTAGACGAGAATCTTCTGGAAGGATAGTGGGCATTAATTGCCCATAGTGGTCAAAGGAGGAATCTGCTATTTTTGTGCTCATTAATTGCGCCACTCCACCTTTTGGCAGTTTTTAGGGCAGAATCTAGTCTAGGGCTGAAGTGGCTCGATCTGAGCCGTCCATTGTAATTTGATCTGGACCATCCATTGAGATTGGCTAGCTATATAAAGGGGTCTCCCCTCATTTGTACATTATTAGATTAGACTAGAGAATAGACATTCTAATAGAGCATAGAGAGACAGTTTAGAGTTAGAATAGTTTCATTGCATAGCATAATTTGAAGGAGAAGGAAAGTTCTCCCTTTGAGAATTTTGTAAGGAATTGTTACGAAGGCTATCATAATAAAAGAGTTTCATTGATTGGTGAATTTGTCTTTTGTTATGAGCAGTTAGCGAGGTTTCTTCAACCTTCAACTTCAAATGGGACATAAGTTAGAGTAATTTTCATTTTCATGCAAGTAGTAAATTGTGGGTGGTTGTGTTTAATTTGAGTGAGCTTCATTTAATCCATACCACTAGCAAGCTTACTGATGGTAAGTTTGCCCAACGTGGTCAACTGGAATACTTTTTAGACTTAACTTCGGTCGAGATTCATGTGTACGTATGCATCGTTTTGATGGTATTTGCATTGTTGAGTCGTGATCTGAACATCTTTTGTCGCTCCTTTGAAGATTGCACCAACCTTGTTGAAGCTGTCCAACGTGAGGCAAGACAAAGTTCGATTGAAGTCCACTGAAGTCAAGCTCGACGCCCCTTGCATTTAGACTAGGACATAAATTTTCTAATCCGTGCAGCCATTCAATTCAGTTTATTTCTGGTTAGTTTTAGGAAAACGTACCTCATTGCTCAATCATTCGCACAAAATTCCCTTCCAATCATTAACCGATTGTCAACTGCAAACCTTTTGAACAATTGTGTAAGTCCCCTCATAAAAACGGCAAATCACAACGAACCTACTGAGGGTATTCCATAGCATTTCAGAACCTTGGAGTTGAACATACGAACTTTCTGGCAATCTTAGCGTATGGAATTCTTTGATCAAGAGAGAATGGAGTAGCCTTCGGACTACTTTGTTCTGCTGATTGGTGGGATCACAAAAATCACATCAACAAGACCCTAACTTATGCATGGACTCCAAGGGTATTGCCCTTATTGTTATTTTCATTAAGGTATCTTAGAGTGGGTTTCATTTGGTGTTCCCCTTTAGATCATAAATCTTGAGTCTCTGCTACCCCTATTGGATAAAGGCACCTGCCTTCTTCATGCTCAACCTCCCATTTCACCAACACATTCAAAACACATAAAATCAATCTTCCTTTTATATTGTGTTGTTTATATTACCTTTACTCCATGTATAGATGTGTGTAATATCACTAGGGGTTACCAAAGCAACATCTTCAAACTCTTTACATGGTTGTTTATCTGCTTTATGAAGGTGCAGAACCCTTGTGTTATCAAAGCAGCATACAGGCACTTAGTGACAAACAAATAGGAGTGTTTTATGCAATGGGTATGGTTTGCCCCTAGGTTTATTTTCATTCCTTATAGTCATCTTTTATACAGCGCCTCAGGGAATACCCCCCTTGGCCTAGTAGAGACTAAAGCCGAAGAAGGCATTACCCACCTTAGCAAATTGGTTCATTGTTGTCCTTGTATCATCATAAGTTACAGATCTTTTCCACTTGAATCTGACACCCATGGCACTAAAGAAAAGACTCGCTTTAAAGATTTGAAAGCCTGCAACTTTGAGCACCAAGAACTTCCAGCAAATGGTTCATAAAGATTAATTCACACAATGTTCATATATGTGTTGTGAAACCTCCCACCCTACAACTTGAAAGAGACAATAAAAAGGAATACATGGTGCATTCCATTTTCAATAAATTGTCATAGTGTAGAAAAAATATATATGGAATTCAATTACACAAGTTTAGAACAAGAAAGGGTCGGCAAAAATCATGAAGTTAAAAAACAATATAATATTTTTTTTAAAAGTGACAGTATACTGATTTTGTCATATTCATGTCAAAAACAAAGGGCTGCCCCTTAAATTGGAAATTGTGCCATCATGGACAATGCCTACAATTTCAAGTGCAGTGCTGCACTTTTAACCTAAACCCCCATTAGGGTATTAATTGGGGAAAAAAAACCTTGTTAGAGTTCAAATTTGAACTTCTTAAATAAATCTACTCAAAGTTAAAAGTTTATTTAATGCCCTAAGCAACCCTTAACTAAAAAATTTCAGTCTGCCTCTGCTCTATATTTTCTGCCTCTTTAAGTGTAAAAGTAAGCAAAAAAGGGATAGGTCATGATCAGTTGCATTTGAGAATAGAGTTTTGAAAAGCTTGAGAAACAGCACATATGATTGCAACTTTTTCAAGAGTAATGCTAACATGCTACATACATACAAGAAAACATGGTATATACTAAAAAACAGGACTTATACATACAAGAAACCATGGTGTATAAACACAAAAATCAGTTTGTTAGTTAACTACATTATGCAATCCTACTTAAGCACTAGATATGTCATGATGAAGTGTTTTATGAACTGATTCCCTTAACCAAACCATTAGGTAGTTGTATGAACAACTCAAACCTATCATAGAAGCCAAAAGACCCTTAGTTCATGAAATTCGATGATCACCAGTACTTGACAAAGGTGGAGCTCATTCTACGACTCCACGGCCTCTTAATACCTACAAGCATACAAAGACTTTACTTTTTAGCTTTGAAACCTTTTCTCCTTATCAAGATTCGGTGTCTTCAATCATGCCTCAAATGCTTAAAGCTTTTCCATCCACCCTTAAATGTTTTACAGAGCCAAACTCCCTATGGCACATAATCATACAACTACTTATTATGCAAAAGAGAATCACCACTCAAAACCAGAGTAACTTTTGGAGACTTGGACTCAAAAGAACATTGCCTTATGGCCAAACAAGAAACCTCTAAGCAAAGTTCTGATGCCCATGATACTAGATGAAATCGAAAATAACATGGCTAACCCTCATAGGAATGATTGTACCCATGATACATATAAGTGGTTCTAACCATAGTTCAAAAACTCAGGCTTGGCAAATGCTCAACAGGACTAAAATTGCACTCAGACTTGGGACTCAAGAAAAACCTGGCAAAAATTCAACAAAATTTTTTAACATTAAAAAATACATGAATGCGTAAAACAATCTTAACAAACATGCACAAAACTGAGTTTACAAAGGTCATCTGTAGTTTTTCTTTCATTTATAGATCAAAATCTGAGTTCAATTCACATCATAGTGTCATATGATTATAAATTAGTAAATTACATATCCATATTTACATTTTACAAATTCCATCCATAGAAAACATGGGCCCAAAATAACTTTCGTTATTTGCTTTTTAAAACCAATAGGGGCAGAAGCCACCAACAAGGTCAAGAGGCAGCACCACTTGCAGGGTTTGGGAGAGAAGCCCTCAAGGGGGGTTAAGGGGCAGCACTCCTCACAGAAGCAACCACCAGCACATTCAAGGGGCAGCACCATTCACAGGGGGCTTGAGGGCAGAGGCCCCAATGGTGTCACAGGGCAATGCTCCTGGTAAGAGTTTGGAGCAGAGGCCCCAGTGGGGTCAAGAGGCAGTTGAAAAACATTCTAAACTTGATCAATCCTCTCTGAATCACACAAATGTGCTTGCAAATGATCAAAGACTGTTATTTTTTTATGGTGGCTGAGTTTTCCTTGCAGACTCCCAAGTTATTGGCAAGTTTTTAGACAATATTTTGGTGAGTTACTCACTGAACCTGTTCAGAGTGTGAAGACTCGTGAATCAATTGAGTGCTCACCAAGTTTTTAATCTATGCTTCTAATAGTAATACAAGTTTGAAATGCAACTTCAACACATACACTCTAAGAAACAATTTTGGAAGTGGGAAAATTCCCATTTTTTGCCTGGAACAAACAGATGTCAAACCCATATAATCATGCAAAGTTCACATTTCCATAATAAGATTTCACCTTTGCTAGAGGTTGCTTCATATAGAATGCCATCAATCTTTTCCTTGAAACTCTAAATTGAATAGCCTTTATTTTGTTGAAGAACTAAATGTTGACCACATTTGATGGTTAATATTATAAAATTTGGATGAACATGGAGAAAAGTATGACTTGACAATGGCATACAAATTTTGTCAAAATTAACAATACAGTGTATCTTTTATGCATATTACTCTTCTCTTGACATTTTAAAATGATAATATGTACAATAAATAAAAGATAATATCTTAAAGCAATAAAAGAAGGCTCAAACCAAGTCACTTATACTAAGACAAGTCCCACAGATTCAGATATTAGAGTGTCCTCATGCAATTCCCTCATTTCAAGTCGAATCACCCTTACAAATTTCAGGTCATGTTGCCTTCCTCACAAATTACAAATATATTCCTAATGGCTTTGAATTCTTCTAGCTACAACAATCTTGTATAGAATTTCTTTCATTGAAGAAGCTTTGTCAATGTACCTTCTACTTTCATCCATTTCTACCATTGATAAGAATATCATCGTGAAAAGTACCACAAAATATTTTGAATGTGATCTAGAATAACTCGAACTTGGCAAAAACTTGGCAGGCCAAAGCTTTCACTTCAACTTGAGACTCATCATATTAAAAAAAATACACAAGTTCATAAAAATAAACTCCAATAACAAGCAAAATATTGTTAAAAAACACAAGAAACGAATTTAATTTTTGCATAGCTATGAAAATGTTAAATATATGATTAAATCCATAGTAATCCGAAAAATTGAATAAAAGAATTCAAAAATTTGAAACACGTGTGATCCAAAGAGGATCTACCAACATTGATTCATGTGGTAATGCCAAGACCATTCTCATGGTTTGCAGTAACATGGGAGCAATTACATGGTATGTGATACACCAAAGCACCTTCTAGATGCTCATTGCAGCACAAAGCAATCTACACAAGATCAAACACTCTTGCGGTAACTATTCTTCTATTAAACCTTTTGCAGTTCCTACCACATTGCCTTGAGAATCACACTTTATGGGCAATGTACTCAATGTGGCAATCCAAATGGCGTCCCTCAGGTTCACACTATGCTAGGTCATCCACCAATGCATAATGCACCTACCAACAAAAGACTCGTCATCACATAACCATCACAAGATGAGGAGCCACAAATGGAAATGGTTCCATTTCCATAGGGTGGTTCCATTTCCATAAAGATAGTTAACTTCCACAACAACCCTTAGCCTTCATGACATGAAATCTATGTAATCTATATACACATGTCTATAACATAGCTTAGCAAACAAACATTGCAGAGATAGAAATTATACATCTATCTCAAAAGTATGCATCTACAGGACAAACAAATAAATAAAATACATTTACTATTTCAGTTCTATATCTATCTTAATCTTGACCAATTTTCTCTCCCAAAGGTTCTAAATACTCATATAAATTCATCTAGATCCCTAATCTAGAGAGTTGTCCATCAAGATTCAACCTAGGCCCTATATTAGTGGTATCAATGCGGTTCATCTTAATCTTGCATGACCTATTGAACATGATCAAAGTATCCTTACCATCAAATCTCAACATCCATAAGACTACCCTACAATATCATTCCAAAATGGCCAAAACCAATGCAAGAAGAGATAAATGCAATGATCAAGAGCAAAATTGAAGAAGTGCCCATCAACCAAGGAAAATTTATGTTCAACTACTTTGCACAAGTTCTTGAACAAATGGTTCCATTGACCTCATCATCAAGTAAAGCTTTCAAGGGTCCAATCCCACCTAGGTTTCAACTAAACCTAGACATTCATGTGTTTCATTGCAAGATTAATGTTGATGATATAGATAAATAGTTAGATTCATATTCCTCTATGAATGACTTTCTAACAAAGAGAAGATCAAGACTGCACTTCTAATAGTCTCTTCACTATAATGTCCCCATTTTGCGACATCCTCTTTTAGTTTGGATTGGTTCTAATACACTTACTATTTTTAGTAAGTGCTATTTTTAGCAGGGGGCCTGGTACTGTGCTTCAATCCTCAGTGAGCCCTTTCAAGCAACTCAATTTCTCTCCAGCTCAAGTTTAGGGCACTACTTACTATTTTTAGGACTTTCTAAAAATAGTAAGTCAACTAGGGTATGTGGGACCTGGTCTGGCTTGTCACAGCAGCACATATTTAGTTGATATTAAGTTACTAAGGTTCAATCATTTAAATATTGGAATAATGTTTCGAAAAGTGAGTTTTATTAAAGTAACTTTATATTTTTTAATTGAGGGGTCATAAGGGGACATATTTGTACCGAGGTGCCTAATGTAATCAACTTAAGTTGTTTTTAAAGCATCAAAAATGCCTTTGAAGGCTAGATAAGGAATGGATGCCCAAGTAAGGAGAGGAAATTAAAATTAAAAAGAAAGCTAATGTTTGGTTGTGATTCTTTTTTAATCAAAAATTATAATATCTCCAAAAGTGGCATTGGTTTTTAGGGTTGCTTGGTCGACCTAATTGAAGAGGCATCTTTTAAAAAGTTGAGTTTGAAGTTCATTTGGCTATGGATGTTTTGACGACTTAGGGAGGTGTTGCTGGTTTGATACTAGAGGACTGAGAAACGGATTCGAGGACGAAAACCCTCGTTGTCTAGACCAATTTCGGCAGTGAGAGATTTGCTCAAGCTGGTGATTGGTGATTACTGATTTCACTCAAGAATCAAATCTAGGCGAGAAATATGAAGATTTTCCAGTTTTTCTGAAGGTTTTCAATTTGGTTTTTGGATGGTGTTTGCTACTTTCAGATTGGGTGTGATTTAGTAATGATTTAGGTGTGATTTAAATCAGTTTCTGGGCATTGATATTCTGGACCTGTACTCACATTTTCACTCATATCTCAGAAATGGTGTTAGCTATCAAAATGGGTATTGTTTCTAAAGGTGCCTCTGCTCATGGCAATTCAAATGTGTTAGACTGCAATTTTAGGTGAAGGGCTCTATTTTCTAGAGCAGATCGATCTACTTCTAGGGGATGCCCTTGTGGGTGCATAAATCTCTAGTTTACAAACTGCAATTATATGTGCTGCCATCATTGAATATTGAGGGGGGTATTACAGTCATCTCATGGCGTTGGGAGGCATGAATTGAAGGTCAAAACTGCTGGGTGTATGGTAGTCCTCTCTTGAGAGCTGGACGTGTTTCTCATGAGGCTACAATCTGCTGTTAAGGGCGATTTCCAGGTCGGAAAATTATTTGTATTTTGAAGTTGAGACTGCTGTGTTGAATGAACAGTAAAATTATGTTATTTAAATCTGATTATTTGAAGCTCTAAAAAAATATCTATCCTAGTACATTGCTTCTGTTTTTATGCTCTTTACTTTATATACTTCAAGCAATGTCCAAACCATGAACAGCATCTGCAACCAATGCATTAAACACTCTCAAATAAGCTAAACTGCAAATCAGGAAACTCAGAGAGCAGACAGAAAATAAATCAAAAAAAAAAATCTATGAGCTTGAGTGATAGGGAAAGAAGGTACTTAGAAAAAAGTAGGAGAAGAGAAGAGGGGTATTGGGAGCATTGGCCATCTTCAGAAGAAGGGCAGCGAACAGAATCATCATCCAATGGGTCTTCTAATACTGGAAACATGGGAGATAGGGGTGGTGAAGGTGATAGAAATGAAAGGAACGAGAGGAATGAGAGGAATGAGAGGAATGAGGCACCTCCTGACAGATTAATGCTTCTTCTTGATGCTTTGGTTAGGGGTCAAGGTAGGGCAGCACAACAAGCACAGGAGACTAATTACAGGTTAGCAGATTTAATACAAAGAATGGACCAAATGGGTCAAGGAAACAGGGTAGGACAGCAAGGAGTGAGTAATCAGGGAGCCTTGGCAAGGCCTCTTATGCCAAACTTTCCACCGAGAGTTGAAGTTCCTGTTAATCCTGAACTTGCTTTGTTGGAACAGCAAGACCAGTTTAGACAGGATTGGCTCAATGTAGGATCAAGCTTTCAGATGGACATATCCCTTAGAGATTACATTGATTTGAGAATGCGACATTTGAACACAAGGGGGAATGGGGACCAGCAAAATGAACTACGAAGGAAAGTGGGGAAGCTTGCACTTCCTTATTTTGATGGGTACGGAAAGAAATGAGCAAGAGCATGGGTACAGAAACTCGATACCTACTTCACTTTAAACCCCATGCAGGAGTTAGAGTCCATTTAGTATGCATCTATACACCTAGATGGAGTTGCTCATGAGTGGTGGTATAATGGTATGTTAACTTTGGGTGTGATGTCTCTTACCCAACCTTGCCCCAGAACTCACATGTTTGCCCTAGAATTCGTTTGTTGATTAGGATTAGGGTTTCTTTCTTCCAAATAAGTATTCTCCTAATTCCATAACTCTAGATTGGAAACCTGTATTCGTCCATATTGACAACATATCTTGTTAGCATTAATATCTAGATATCCAAAAATAAGACATAATCATAATGCAATTATGCAGACATAATCATTCTTGCAGATTGAAAAACACAAAAGAGTCACTTAGCCCATCAGGAGAGGAGAATCCCTAAGGGGCCAACGGTCTACCACCTCCTATTGCCAAACCCTTATCTCGGGCCCGCGGGGCAGAATGCCTAGGTGGAACCCCCATCTCTCCATGACCCAACCCTTGCTTCGGGCCAATTGGGCAAAATGCCCAACCCTTGCTTCAGGCTAGCGGGGCGGAACCTAGATGGGGTTTTTAGACAAACCACTTAAGTCATGACTCACCTCTCCTAGCAGAATGTACAATTCAAAATGCAAACAATTCTATACAATTTCCAATTATGCAATCATTAATGATTCACTTGCATTTTCAACATGATGATATATCAGAGTGCAAGAGTAAATATAATACGATTCAAGTCTATAGATCATTTGTCATATTCTTCAGAT
Organism: Sequoia sempervirens; assembly: GCA_007258455.2. Lineage (NCBI taxonomy): Eukaryota > Viridiplantae > Streptophyta > Pinopsida > Cupressales > Cupressaceae > Sequoia > Sequoia sempervirens. The sequence continues at coordinate 19,073 of VDFB02029187.1, read as the reverse complement.
TAATGCAAACCAACCGGTTCAAACTAGTTTAGTTCAAAAATACGTATATAGTTTCATGGAGTCCTATGTATGAAGGTGTATCAAAATGTAGAACTAGATTAAGCAATATCCATATCTATATGTCAATAATATCCATTTGATCCATGATATAATTCAATACAATCCTACAGTTCCAGCATTAGTTCAGCCTTCAATCAAGCAGAAATGTAGATCAAGCATCATTAGAAACAGCCTTGAAAAAAGTAAACAATAATGGTCTATATCTGTTCAAGGGCTACACAGTCCCCCAAATCTAATGCCCTATATCAAGGCCAAGAATTCTATGTCCAGATTTTGATCTATCAAGAAGGAATGGTTTCAAAACATGTCAGAAGCACTTATATATTTCAATGAATAAAGACTGGATATTATATTCAATAATACACAAATTGACTGGGGGTTTATGCAGCATCATTATGTCAGATCGAGGAAATTAAATATTAAGGCTAGTGAGTAATCTCACCTGATCAGCTGTGTCTTCCCATATCTCCTTATTCCTTAATTGTCTTCCTTCAACCTTTCATTTGATCATGGGATAAAAACATATATAAATAAATATTAATCTATTCATTTTATATTAAGATTGTAATTACTTATAAGGTTCAATAATTGCTGCAAGCATCATTATTGCATAATGGTGATTATATATATATATATATATACTTCATATACATATATATGTATATGATTATTCTTTACTTATATCAATTTGTATTCATATATATGTTTATATGATTATTCTTTCCTTCTATTAGTATTCATATATATATTCTTTATTCATTGCATATTATTCATTATTTATCTATATCTATACTTGTATGCCTATTAAATAATATATATATATATATTAAATGGCTCTATATTCCAATGCATAACCATCCTAGATTATACCACTCTACTGCTGTTCTGAATGCAGATCGTATTTCTCAATGTTTTCCATCTTCCTTATTTATTATTCTATTCCTTCCTGATGTATATCTATTTCACCATATAAATGTTCTACCCTAAACATATTAATTTATTATTCTGAAGTTCCATCCTATCGTAAATATGATGACTTACCATTCTGGAAGTTAATTCTAAAATCAATATATTAACTTGCTGTTCTGAAATTCATCAGATGACTATACTGTTTGATATATATCTGCTGGTTGTTTCTGAACTTTCCTTTTCTTTTCCCCTTCCTAATCCATGCCTCTCTTGTTTGAATTATTCGTCTTATATATCTGATCGAGTCTCCAAAGACATGGCTCTTCATGTCATCCTTGGTAGCCACTCTTTCTAAATGTTGCGTCCTTTGCAAGTGGACATGCCTTTTACCAATCACTGTTTTTTTGCCTTGTTACTAATAAGGTTCATTTGCTTATTATGACCGCTGCTTTTAGGGATGATTAGTATAGGAATATATGCCTTTAAGATTCCTATTTAAATATTTATTATTTTATATTGTTTATTATATATTATATTTTATATTTTGTTATTTGTTTATTTATTTCATATTTTGTATTTGTGTATTTTATATAAATTTTATCATCTATTATGATTAGAATATTTAAATTGTTTTATATTTTAATATTTATAATATTGCATTTGATAATTTAGTTATAATATTATTTTGTAAGAATTATAATTAAATTGCTAATATTTATAATTTTAATATGTATTTTGTTTTTATTTCATGATATAATATTATTATAATAATATTTAAATTGAAATTTTATAATTTTGATATCTATTTTATTTAGTGTTTGTATTTCAATAGGTTACGATATTGGGGCATGACATTGGGGCATGCACAAATCACTTCATACATGGTGTTCAATGAAAGACTAATTGAAAGATTTGATAAGAAAGATCCTAAGCTACATTTTAAGGAGTCAGCCCAACTAAAACAATGGGGTTTTGTGGACTCATACATTGTAGATTTCCAAAGGCTATCTGTATTAGTGACTGATATCTTTGAGAGAAGGCTTATAGTACTGTTCATAGATGGACTTTCCGATCCATTAAGGGGTTGGATTAAAGCTTTTAACTCTCCTAGCCTTCAGGAAGCCATCAAAGAGGCTAGAGACATGGAGACATCCACCTTCAAGAACAAATTTCAGTCTAAGGACTCGTTGTCCTAGAAAGAAAAAGACAAGAAAATTGACACCAAAGAGCAAGAGCAGCCTAAGAAGAATTACACAAGGATAGACAGTGAGACCTTGAATGAGCTCAGAAAAAAGGGATTGTGCTTTACATGCAAGGAGCCTTACACAAAAGATCACAAATGCTCAACCAAGGCTAAGGTACTACTAATAGAGTACCAATCTGACGAAGATGGTGAATCAGAAAAATCAGACCAGCAAGCTGATTCCGGAGAAAATGACGGTGAAAAGACATCAGAAGAAAGTGGTAAGGTATGGGACCATGATGGGACACTTGCCCAACTCCATAGTTTTCATGAGAATCAGTCTTTGCGTATTAGAGGTGTGATACAGGGGCGGCGTATGTTGGCATTGATTGACACAGGAGCTACCCATAACTTCATCAATGACGGCTTAGTGGCACGAAGGGGGCTTCAAACATAGGAGGTTGGTGGTTTTAGAGTTATGGTAACTGATGGATTTACTATCCAATGTACTAGGATGGTTCCTCGATTGGGCGTTCAGTTGGGAAGTCAAGAAATTAAGGAGGACTTTTATGTGAACATAGGAGAAAAGGATGTAGTTATGGGCATTCAGTGGCTACGCTCTTTGGAGGAGTTTACTCTAAACTTTCAAACGTTGGAGGTGAAATTTAAATCCGAGGGTAAGAATGTGGTTTTGAGAGGGTTGTCACATGGTGGGCCACGTGTGGAGTCTAGCAAAGGAAAGGGAAAAGACATGGCAGCAGCCTTTAATGCATCTTTAGAGATGTCCAGAGTACCTGTGAACACTAGTATCAGGTTTGGTAACGCTGAAAATAATAACACACCTTTGGGAGATTGTATGTTGGAGGCACTATGGATGAGGCCATCAAAACAACAAACAATGACAATTGCAGTGATGTTGAAAAAGGCGGTTTGAGTTTGAATTCTCAGGATCAACTGATGGACGGAGGTATTTGTGTTGATATGTATGGTGATGAATTGGTAAATGATTTATTCAGAGAGACAACATCATAGGAGGAGCACAAAGAACAAAATGCTCTGCCTTCTAAAACATGGAATCTTGGTGAGATGGTACCTTAGTTTGACAGAGAACCTGATTGGGATGAATTTACTTTTGATTATGGAGCTGTTCCGATTTCCACTCCGCATTTATGCATGGTTGATGGTATTGATGATGATGTTGGTCTTGATATTGTTCTTGAAAACAAATCAAATTTTACTTTGCATATAGTTGAACATGAGCAAGAACCTAGCAGCTTTGTTGATTCAGATTTAGAATCAGCTCTTGAGGGTGGTCAACAGATGCTTTTTGAAAATCTCTTGTTTGAGATAGGAGCTGATAGGGTATATGACAACCCACTTTTTGAGTTGGATGATGAAACTACTCCTAGTTGCAGCACTGCATTAGATGAAAAAAGCAACGTTTGGGACCCCGGTGCAGCTTCTAGTCGTGAAGTGTTGCCTCAAGAATGAACTTGTGGGACTACTTCCAGCTTTGGTGCCCGGAAACACTTTCCGATCAGCTTACATACAATTTCGTTTTGGGATCAGCAGTTGAGTTGTACCCAGTTAGGCTTGGGTGTCAGTTATGATTTGGTGCTAGGGGATTATTCTTCAACTTATGTCTTGCTTACTTCTCCAACGTATCCAGTGGAATCACGGATATATTACTGCTGCCCACACTTTCTTGAGTTGGTTATGTTAGTTTTAAATCAGAAATGTAAGCAATAAATAATGCAACACATAAGACAAATGAACACAGCAGTTTACCCTGGGAAAACCCTCCTCTCGAGGGAGAAAAACCCAACAAAATATATCTCTTATATATAGGATGAATAAGAGCAGAAATCTGCTTTACAAATCAGACCCTTCTCAAGGGCGAACTTGACAAAATAAATGATGAGAATCTCTCCTTGATACAATCGAATATTAATCTCCTTGAAGTCGAACTGCTGCTACAAAAATTATGATCTGTTGCTAAGGTGCAAACTTCTCCTTGAGAGTGCAAATTGAATGAAGAATGAATTGATGATTTGATGAATCAACTTCACCTTGTATATATACAAACCAAGGCGTCTCTTCATTTAGGTCGGCTTCTTTTAAGGAATAAAAATATAAAATGTAATTTATAATTAAGGCCGACTTGCCTTATTAATTATTTATTATTTAAATCTTGAGAGAAAGATATCTCCCGCCGCTATAACATCAACAGGTTATGCACACATTTCTCGGTGAGCTGATTGATTTCGAGTTGGGGCAGCTAGTTGTGAGTACCTATCCGGATATAGTGCCCCCATTATCTACTCCCATTTTGGTGAGTGACATTGACTACAGTTACTTCATGGCGAGGGCATACATCGTCTCGATGGATGGTTTATTGATTGCTGCAGTTTGGGATAGGAGAGTACAATCTGAGCACATTGGGTTGATCGTGATGTTCAATGTGACGCAGCTTCAGCATAATGGTTCCTTTCTGAGATTCACACTAGGTTTTAGAGCAGCTACCGTTTGGGATGAGAAAGCTAGTGTGGATTTTCTTGAGCTTACTCCTGTGGCACCTCAGTTTGGTTCTCTTGAGGGACTTATTTTTGAGAAGTGGATTGAGTTTGTGTGGTATTTTATCACTCTTCTTATAGGTGACTTTCAGAAGGCCTCATGTGTTGGTACCTCGTAGGACAGGGATTTGAGCAGATGGAGCTACAGACCTCCTCAAATTATTTGGGACCCAGGGATCATTTCTAGTTTCAGTATGATTTTGATTGTGGATTGCAGGGCTTTACTGGAATTGCTTGAGGACAAGCAATCTTTGGGAAGGGTGGACTGTAATGTCCCCATTTTACGACGTCCTCTTTCAGTTTGGGTTGGCTCTGATACACTTACTATTTTTAGTAAGTGCTATTTTTAGTAGGGGGTCTGGTACTATGCTTCAATCCTCAGTGAGACCTTTCGAGCAACTCAATTTCTCTCCGGCTCAAGTTTAGGGCGCTACTTACTATTTTTAGGACTTTCTAAAAATAGTAAGTCAACTAGGGTATGCGGGACCTAGTATGGCTAGTCACAACAGCACATATTCAGTCGATATAAAGTTACTAAGGTTGAATCATTTAAATATTTGAATAATGTTTCGAAAAGTGAGCTTTATTAAAGTAACTTCATATTTTTTGATTGAGGGGTCATAAGGGGACATATTTGTACCATGGTGCCTAATGTAATCAACTTAAGTTGTTTTTAAAGCATCAAAAATGTTTTTGAAGGCTAGATAAGGAATGGACACCCAAGTAAGGAGAGGAAATCAAAATTAAAAAAGAAAGCTAATGTTTGGTTGTGATTCCTTTTTAATCAAAAATCATAATATCTCCAAAAGTGGCGTTGGTTTTTAGGGCTGCTTGGTCGACCTAATTGAAGAGGCATCCTTTTAAAAGTTGAGTTTGAAGTTCATTTGGCTATGGATGTTTTGACAACTTAGGGAGGTGCTGCTGGTTTGATACCGGAGGACTGAGAAACGGATTTGAGGACGAAGGCCCTCGTTGTCTAAGACCAATTTCGGTAGTGAGAGATCTGCTCAAGCTGGTGACTGGTGATTTCACTCAGGAATCACATCTGGGCAAGAAATATGAAGATTTTCCAAATTTTTCTAAAGGTTTTCAGTTTGGTTTTTGGATGGCGTTTGCTACTTTCAGATTGGGTGTGATTTAGTAATGATTTAGGTGTGATTTAAATCAGTTTCTGGGCATTGATATTCTGGACCTGTACTCACATTTTCACTCATATCTCAGAAATGGTGTTAGCTATCAAACTGGGTATTGTTTCTAAAGGTGCCTCTCCTCATGGCGATTCAAATAAGTGTTAGACTGCAATTTTTGGTGAAGGACTCTATTTTCTAGAGCAGATCGATTTACTTCTAGGGGGCGCCCTTGTGGGTGCATAAATCTCTAGTTTACAAACTGCAGTTATATGTGCTGCCATCATTGAATATTGAAGGGGGTATTACAGTCATCTCATGGCGTTGGGAGGGCATGAATTGAAGGTCAAAACTGCTGGGTGTATGGTAGTCATCTCTTGAGAGCTGGACATGTTTCTTATGAGGCTACAATCTGCTGTTAAGGGCGATTTCCAGGTCGGAAAATTATTTGTATTTTGAAGTTAAGACTGCTGTGTTGAATGAACAGTAAAATTCTGTTATTTAAATCTGATTATTTGAAGCTCTAAAAAAATATCTATCTTAGCACATTGCTTCTGTTTTTATGCTCTACTTTATATACTTCAAGCAATGTCCAAACCATGAACAGCATCTGAAACCAATGCATTAAACACTCTCAAATAAGCTAAACTGCAAATCAGGAAACTCAGAGAGCAGACAGAAAATAAATCAAAAAAAAAAATATTTGGGGTTGATTATTACATTCACCCATCAATAAGTGGTGGCAAGCTCGTGTGCTTTAGGAAGAAGACCAGACAAGAGGCAAATCAAAGCCAACCTAGGATGAATTCCTAGAGGTCTTCAAGGATGAATACTATCCTAAAGATGTCTATGACGATTGCTACATGCAACGATCGCCAATCAATCCAAGCCTACACTAATGTCTTCCATGAACCCTATGCAAGGATGGGCTCATTTAAGCCAAAATAACATCAAGTCCTCAAGCACCATAGTGGCCTATAACCATCCATTCAATCCAAACTAAAGCTTATTAAAATCAAACAATGGGAGAAGCCTATTGCTATGTGGCAACCATTAAGGAGTTTAGGCAAAAGCAAAAGCTAGAAATAACTACCATGCCAAAGAAAACACCACCTTTGAACAAAAGAAAACTTTTCAAGCCAAGTAAATGGTGCGACAAACAAAAAAGCAACAAGCACTCTAACGCTAAGAGCCATGCTCAAAAGAATTTCCTTATGTGGACTAAAACAAAGAATAATGATGTCAAGCCCTCGAATATAATCATTGACACGTATCCTAGCATCCTATTCAACACCACACAAGCAACCATGCCAAGAACTAAATCAAAGCAACTATTCCTTTCACAAATGTGGATGTAACAATAGCCACTAGACTTCATGATCGAGGGCAATAGCATGAAGAACCTCATCCTATCAACAACCATCAAGCAACTAACTTTGCCAACCATACATCATTTGCAATCCTACAAATTGGGGTGGTTCAAGCCCTACAACACCAAAGGTATAAACATTACTCTCTAGTGCATCTTTCATATGCTTTCATCCTTTTCAAGAGGAGATAGTTTGCGATGTGGTGCCAAGGGAGATTTGTAATGTACTCCTCAGGCATCCTTATAGGCATAGTCACAAGTGTATGTACAACACCCATCCTTGCAACATGGTTGTATCAATGGTCAATAAGAGATACTAGATTCCTAAAGTGATTCCATGCTCAACATATGCCACCCCAACTACAAAGAAGATTGTGTCATACAACTATGCATACTTGACTTTCTACAATTCACCTCCAACTAACACACGACCTATAATGGCAAAGACAGATCCGATTCTAGAAACTGACTTTACACAAAACTATTCTATGCCCATGTACAAAATAGTCAAAGCGGGTCAACTCCCACTACAAGCCAAATGATTCGCCGAGCAATAGCTAGAAGTCAAGGCTTCACACCTACTTCCCAAACTTAATGCAATCAAGACTTCTATTGCTTCACAAGAAAGGCCGATTGATCCATGAGTATCTACCAACATCGGTTTCTATAGTAATACCAAGACCATACCCATGGCTTGTGGTAATTGTAGGAACACCACGGTCTATGGTACAAGAATACCTCTGAAATGCTCATAGTAACACAAGGATCATGCATCCCTCTCTAGCAAGTGCCATACAAACTCCACCATTGATGCAAAGCGCTCTACATAGGATTGGACACCCCTACGATAACCATTGTTTTTCCAAACGGTTGATGGTTTCTACCATGTCTTCAAGAGGGTCCAATACACCTCTAGGCCAAACCACAAATTCTCCATATTACTACTTACTGCACTATTCTAACCATCACACTTTGGACTTTGGATAGTGTAGTCAATGCTGCAATCCAAGTGACACCTCTGAGGTTCACACTATGCCAAGTCATCCACCAACATATCACACATCTACCAGCAAATAGTTCAACATCGCCTAACATCAAGAGAAGAGGAGTCACACATGAAAACGGTTACACTTCCAAAATGACTTTCAGCCTCCACAATACGAAATCGATGTAGACATATTTGTGACATAGCTTTGTAGATAGACATAGAAAGGATAGAATAGGCAAATAGCAATAGAAGATAGCAGTCATACATCTTTCTCAAGAGTATGACATGTACAGGACAAACAGATAAGTAAAATATATTTATTGTTTCAGTTCTATATCTCTCTTAATCTTCCACTATTTTGTCTCACAAAGCTTCTACATACACATATAACTTCATCTAGATTCTCAGATAGAGAGTTGCCAACCAGGGCTCACCCTGGGTCCCAATTCAACATGTTGAAACAAAAACGTTTTCTATAACTAGATAGCTTTTAGCAAGTAACTTGCCGAGCACTTTTAGCTCACAAGTTTATGAGTGATAGACATAATATTTCCACATTCCATACTTGAGAACTGTGATCCAGAAAGCTTGTTCATACTGCTCATAAATGCAATCATACAAGAATAATTCAATAAACAACCTTAAAAGGTTAGTGTCTAAGTTACGGTCGGTTCGGGGACGGTTCGGTAAGAACCCGACGTACGGGCAAAATTTTTAGGGGTTTGCACGTATGGGTACATGTATATATATATATATATATATATATATATATATATATATTAATAATTTAATATATTATAAATCTATATATATGTATTATATATACAAAAAAATAAGAGAAACATAGAGAATTGTAAAACTAAATCATTTCATAGTATGATACTTGATCATTGATCAATGCCAAATGCCAAAGATAAATATTAAATGCCAATTGATAGTTGAAAAATATTCAAATAAAATTACTGAATTACAAAAGTCAAAATGTAGTTCATGAAACATTGAAACATGATTCAATGTTCATTGTTCATGTGCTCATCAATCATCAAAAGGATTGTCAGAATCATCATGACTTGGATTTTGAGTGGTTTCAACTTCAAAATCATCATCATTTGAACCCAAAGCGGATCCAACACCATGTGATATGTCATCAATATCACCCACATCATCCATAGTGGCTCTAGCAAGATCCTGAATGGTTGCATCCAAGTCAGTAGACTCGGGTGCTACATCCCAAAGCCTCGCTGCCCCCTGCCTGTATTGAGGATCCTTACGTGACAGAAGACGCAAATTGGAATGAATATACACTAAGTCTTCAGCTCTTTTTGCAGCCAACCGGTTACGCTTCACTGAGTGGATAAAGGAGTATGTACTCCAATTCCGTTCAGCGGCAGAAGAGCTTGCAACTGGAGAGAAAACCAACAAAATTAAAAATAAAATAAAAAAATGCAAGATAAATTCAAGAATGTTAAGTGTTAAATTTTACAATACAAGTGGCCAAAAAAAAAAAACTTACTTGTGAGAGGATCTTGATTGCAAGAGGTTGGAGGTACATATAATCTTGACCATGGAGGTACCACCATGTAAGACCATCCATTTTGTATTGGTCTCTAGCAACAGAAGCATTATGATTTTTTGATTTTCCTGTGACAAACATTCCAAATTCTCTCATGACACTTGCATGCACTTCTGGATCACTGAACATTCTACTAAATGCCGTCTTATACCCATTAGCAACTTCAGCATCTCTATATGGCGGTATTCTCCCTGGGATAGAAAGTACTTCAGTGGTATAGTACCTCGGAGATAGGGCATATGCAAGGAGGTGCAATGGAGTTGTCATCTTGTTCCAACGATGAAGAACAATTGCTTCCACCCTTTTGTACAAGGTGTCTTCAGGATCATTCTCTTTTTTTTGTATTTCTATTTTTATTTTTTCCAACATTGTGTCCATGCTATCATAGACATCCCCCAAGCATGGTTCATCTGTATCAGCAAACCGAAGCATAGACATGATAGGTTCGGTGAATTCCAATACATAATTCACACGATCCCACCAATCATCATTCAAGATCAATGCCTTGACTTTTTGGGCCCTCTCTGAATTTGATTGCTTCCATATACCCCATTGGTTGCTAATAACCATTTGACTCAATGCATCTTTCACCTTCACAAGTCGTCTCAGAACAATTGTGTGAGATGCAAACCGGGTCTCGGCAACCTAAGAACATGTTAATAGTAAGTTAATAACACATTTAAAATATGTAAATAATGCAAAAAATTATTTTATTCAATTATGTAAAACATGACATAAATGATAAATGAAACTAAATAAATTAAATTTTAAAATTTACCTTCAACAATTCCAATGTTGAAAAAGTTCTGAAAATTGCTTGTGACATATGGTGGTTTGTCACAAACATCTGGATCTCCTCAGACTCCTGGTATATTTCTTTCACCCACTCTATTTGGGTGCCAATTGCTTGCATCACCAAATTGAGGGAGTGTACAGTGCACGGTGTCCAAAAGATGTGCTCATATCTGGCCTCTACCAAAGCACCTGCAGCCCTGCAAACTTTTGCATTGTCCGTAATTACTTGGACAACATTTTCACTACCCACCATCTCTATGGAGTCAATGAGAATCCTGGAAATGAACACTGCATCTTTCATGCCCTTCATAGTCAGCAGCCCTCAAACATTGCCCCTTGGGGGACACTGCAATAACATTAATCAATGGACGGTTTTGCAATCTTTCCATCCATCGAAACAATAGATACACTGTTTCAACCCAAGAATCTCTAATTGGTTTTAATTGGGCCTCTACATATTTCTTCTCTTTTTGCAATAAGGTGGTACGCACCTTTTCATACCCAAGACTTGTGAAATCAGGAGGTGCACTATTTATTGCTGACACCATGTCCTTCCAATATGGTGATCTCACCAAGTTGAATGGAAGACCATTGGCATAGAGGCAACGTGCAATTTTTTCTTCAGCAATATCTCTTGCCTCCATTTTAAATGCTTTCTCTAATGGACCTCTCTTGCGGGTGGTGGTTTCTGGTTCTTCATCTTCTTCTTCCGTAGAGGGTATAGACAAGAAGGGATGTCTAGAGGGCCTAACTATCTGATGAGTGGGTAATGTTTGTTTTTTCTTTCCGGAACTATAACTAGTTTGTTTTCCTCTTGCAACTGAATTGTCGGCATCTTCTTGTTCTTTTATAAATGCTGCTATTTGTACAGCAGAAAACCCCTTCTTATCTGGGCCCACACACATATTAATCCCTTTACCACCAGGGCCCATAAAATGAAGTTTCACTCGGTAGTAGGAGCTATTATATTGTACATTGCAAAAATTACACTTCCAAACAAACCCCCCACCTCCAGGAATTTGTGAAATTCATGTGGTATGTCTCCATAAAGGAGATCCTTTATCAATTTTAAACTTTTGGCTTCCATCCCCACCCACTGAACTTTGACTACTGGCCATTGTTGCAATCTATAAAAAAAATGAAAAAAAAAAATATATATTTGAAAAACTTCTTCACAAACTTGAAAAAATTCATCAAAAACTAAGAAACTTAAAAAAATTCATCAAAAGATTGAAGAATAGGGTTTAAATGCATACCTTGAACACTTAAATCTCCTTTGTAGAAGCTATTTGCCACTCCACAATCGATCTCCTTCAAATGCAATCACCTCCCTTCAAAATGCTAAGATGGACAAAAAATATGGAGAGAGCAAAATGAGAGGTAAAAATGAAATGTTTTAGTGTTGAAAGGCCTCATATTGGGTCGTTTTAGGGTTTAGAGGCAAAATAGAAATTAAAAATTGTTTTTTTTTCACTTTTGGGCCCACTTTTTAAGAGCTGGGCCGTGGGTTCTCAAGGGTTCGCCCGGGTACGCGGTCCCCCGGGTCCGCGTACCAAAGGGCATGTAGACAAGCACTGCCAACACCCTCTGCGGATGCATGCCCTCCATCTTCTCCACAGCACCTGCGCGGGTTCAGGCACCAACCGTTCAGTCACATAGGTAACATAGGTGTTCATAATAACTGTAGTAATCATAAAGTTATCTTTCAAAACGTATTTCTTTACAATTCTTACTCAATGAGATCTTCACTCATCCTTCATGTGCTATCACTCTCTTTTACAACAAGCCTAGGCCTATACGAGAAACATTTGAGGGATGGACAAGTCCTTTCCTCAATTAATTTTATATCTATTTTTTCACCTTTCATTCTAGATAGCTCGACATACAAGACATTTTGTATCATACATCTCTGTTTGATGGTCCAGTCTGTGTTGTTTTGGAAATCCTACTAACAAATGGCAACTAAGAGAACAAGTGAGTAGGTTACTTTAGGAACTGAGTTGAAAATAAGTTGCCAAATTCAATTTTCAATTGGACATTTTTACTAATAAGGTAACTAAAGCAAGGGTGTACTTGGAGAAATTCAGGCTAGCAGCTAAAATCAACAATAAGAGGGTACAGATTTGATCCATATCCCAGGAGGTATCTGTGGGTCAATAATCTAAAGTTCTAAACATTAAGGATCTAGATGTGTTATGTGCAGAAGCAATATAGATGATAAATCAAAAATGAGCATTAATCATAGAAAGAAGCATGGGAAAGATATTAGAACTGGAACATTAAAGTTTATTAATATCTGTATATGTGCATTCCGTGCATGACATACTGTCAGGGGAGAGATGTATGGTTGTTTATATTCACTAGCTACGTCTATGCTATGATTGTGCTTATCACATTACTTATTCTATAGAATCTAATGATAGAAATGCATACATATTGTTACAAATCCATTAAGGCTAAAGAGAAAAAATTTCATTACGTTGAAATTATTGCTCTTTCATGTGACTCATCACCCTCTGACGATGGAGCTGAATGGTGAGACAATATACAATTGTCAAACCTGGCACTTCTGCCATACAGAGGTCTCTGCCCTCTCTAAGATGAACATTGCAACATTGCTAGCACTTGGCAGTAACAGGTGTTGTGAGTAGACCTTAGCAGTTTGGTCTGTAGGTCTTTGGAACCCTAACAAAGCCAATGAAGAAGTAGCCATGCTGCATGAAAACATGCTCAAAAGACAATTTTGCATCATTAATTTCCTTCTTCTGGAAAGATTCATCCTATCTTCACAATTGTGATTTGATCTACTGGGTTTCAAGGAAATATTTAGAGGAAATTTCACTATTAGCTCATGCCTTTCCACTCACTCCTTATCTTGTAGCAGAAAGGAAGACGGAAAAGATTTAAAGATCAAAATATTTCCATTAGAAAACCCAGGGCGAGTGAGGACCAAAATCATAAAGCAGATACTTCTCCTCAAGAGATCTAAGGTGTTGGCTAGCTCAGAAACAAAGCACAACAAATGGTTTTCACTGTTCACATAAAAAAACTCAGGAATACAAAAGATGGGCTCGTGAAACTTGAGCACTATAGACCTTTCAGAGGATTCAGTTGACATTACAGCTACTGGATATTAACTTTTAAAAAGTAAACATATAAATGAAAAGTAATCTGCCCTAGGCAACAAGCAAAGGACCTTAGGCATAAAAAACTGTATCAAGATTGATCATGACTCAGATGAAAATAGCAAAAGATAAGACGAAAATTCAAAAGACGATCAATCAAATACGGCATTAATTACTGAAAATTAGTCATATTTATATGTCCAGTTTTATTTATAGAACCTGTTTCTTAAGGTGTGTGATTTTTGTTTGGTTGAAAGAACTCACAAAGTGAATGTGGCGTGTGGCCTTCTTTAGCTCAGTTTCATCTGACTTAAATGTACTTCATGTAATTTGAAATAATCTTCTATTCTCATTAAAGAAATACAGTAAACCAGCCTTCTCTGATAAGTTATGATGGACAGTCACCTAGCTAGCTCCTATCCCAATTCTCAAGTTAGAAACAGAACAAAAAATAGTGATACAAATTGTAAGATAGAGATTTGTATGGTAATTAGTAATTACTAAAGAGTAAAAAGATTTTGTTATCCATGGGATCATTCTGCGTAATTAACTTACCATAACTGATAAAACATCAAAGTGTAGTGTTATTCTCCTGTTCACAATGAATCCAGCAACAGTGTGGATTCTTAGAATATACCAGATTCCAGTGGAATACATTATAGCAAGCAAAAACTACACAATAAGTTGGAACATTCTTTCTTGTGGGATAAAGCAGCACCATAAAATAAGAAAATGGCTAAGTTCTTAAAAACAGACCTTCAATGATTTTCTGAATTATAACAATTTTTCAATATTTGAAGACTACCATGAGTTTCAGGAAGAACCTGTTGAATTTATCAAGGATCTGTTTGAATTTTACTGCAGTGCTGCCATAGCCTTTCCAAGATTGTCGGGGTGTTGTGTGATCATAAAATACCAAAACTTCAATAAAATTAAAATAATGACAACACACGGCTTTGTAAACCTACCTGAAAGTAGTCTATCTGGGCTGCCTGGGTCAATATCTCCAACAGCAGCAGCGGCCAGTTAGTGGCAGAATGTGCTAACATTTTTGAGAATCTCCCAGCTCTCTTAAGATGTTCAACAGCATTAGCCCTCCACTGTTCGTGGATCAAAAGCACCTCCTTCGCCAAATGCAGAGACAATAGAGCTTCCTTGAAATAATTGAGCTCCTCCTTGGCTTTTGCATTCCAGTTCTTCCCATCAATGCTGTCTCGGTAGACGCTACCGCTGCCTGGCTCTAAAGAACCATGCCATGAAGCGAGTTCAGCAAAAAGCTTACGAAACTCACTATCCCAACTTTGATCAGGCAGGAAACTTCCGTGACATTTACGATCAGGCCCTTCGCTGGCATCAGACACGTAACGGAGGGCACTCTGCCATAGAAATAAAGTTTCATCACGGGCCCTGGAGGGTGCTGTTTTGTTGGGAAGTTTCTGTTCTTTTTGCTTCAAGAAATGAAGCAATGCGCCATCTATACCGTGCCATTTCTTCAGGGTTCGGTAAACCTGGCTCCCTCCTATACATCCTAGCTCAGCTCCCTTTTTAGCCAATGATTCGAGTCTCCCTTCTAGTTCTGACCTTAGGGTTCTCAGACTTGATGGAGGTTCAGAAAATGTCCATGGGGGTAGGTTTTCTGAACTGTGAAAGTCAATGTATTCAACTAAATGAGGAACTGTCTTCCATTCTTTCACAAGCCCTGCACAGCATAGCAAACATAAAGAGGGGTCATTATCCACAATGTTTGTCTAAACCTACTTGGCAATTGACATATACCTACATTCTTTTTTCAACAAAAAATTCATCCCCGATACTTCATATCACACATAAAGATGAATAAATTGATAAAATTGATGACCCAAAAGATTGTTTCAATGACTGCTGTCTGTAAAAATAAAGGATAAGGATAGAGATAGCTTACTCTGTATTATAGTGCTCTTTCCTACTCCTCTAGGTCCATGCAAAAAAAGAGGTTGGTCCACTCTATGATGTTGAGCCTGGTTGTTGAGCACTGATTCCATCAATGGCCGGGGAAAAATTCTCCATTTTCTCTGCATTTCTTATAACCTGAACTTTTCGTTCCCTATTTCACTTCTGCGCCTTTCATTTTCGTCTGAGTTGCACTCACTAAGATTTTAGACATGGCTGTTCCTGAAAAGGGATGGAAATATTGGTGAACGAGAATGGGTTTTACAAGGGTTTAACACAGTAGCTTGAATGCCCTGTTTAATAGCATTAAACGGATGTGAATTAGGTTATACAAACACATCTTTTTCCTTGTAACGGTGAAAATTGCATTCCCATTCCTTTCTCTTTATGTTTCGAACCCATTCTCATTTGAGTGACCTAGGAAGTGTATAAATGATCAATTTTTAATTGAAAGTGGGTATAAAATTTGAGTTTTATGTGTTCTTATTTGCATTCTTTTTAAGGATTAGTTTTAATCTTTAGTTTATTATTTTCTTATTGTAAGTCAGATTTACATTTATGAAAGTGATTTCAAGTATTTTAATTATAAGGGAAATGGTTATTTTGCTTTGAAATTTCAATATCAATTTGAAGTCAAGTTGGTATATTCTTATGATCTTCGCATCAATTCATGGTGGAATATATTTAGTTGTAACTCTTAGTATTGTATTTAACAGAGTATCCTAGTTCATTTTAGAGGTATTGAAATCCCTTAGATAACTTACATCCTTAAGCTATCATACTGCTTGCACACGTTATCAAGAGTATTTTATAAGAGAATCTACATGCATAAGTTGTTGGGAAAGGTGTCTCAGCGTTCCATCCTAATGTTCACATTTATTAATTATTTTGTATTTACTTTTCTTTTTTTTACCTCGTATAGGAAATGGGGCATCCCAATTTGTGTTGTCATTGTTTGTTATGGGGTAATCTCATAATAATGAGTCCCACCTTTTGGTCAAGATGGACATTGATATCAACATTTTTAACAAAATATTCACTTTTTGAAACCTATAGCAACTAAATCGATAAGAATTTGAAGATGATGCAAATTAATGATTTTTGACTATTTGTGTGTAGATTCTAAGTATATATTTTTTTGAAATAAATCATGAATCTTTTAGCATCTCCTTTAGTAATTAGTTTTTAATAGTAAACAACATTTTCAGAAAGTAATGTTTATGTCGTCCAACATAACTTTTTTTCTAGAAAGGATAAAATTCTAATTTTTAAAATATAAATTTTTAACATCAATAACTAGTGCATGGATATTTTTCATAATTTTTTGTTACTTTTTTTAATTAGTTTTTTTAGTCAAGGTAACTATAATTTGGTCATAGGTGTATGTCGTCAAGCATAATTTGTTGTGTATATATAGAAATACCTTCTTTTTTTGTGAAACAAGGACATCAATGCCTAGTGCAAAGGTATTTTTGGGAACAAAAATCAATGTTTTACTACTTTTCCACCTATGTGGAATGAAGAACTTGATGTTCAGTGAAAAACCTATGTTCAGTAAAAATTAAAAATTGAATACATAATAAAATAAAAATATATCAAAATTATACTTGTTAGAAAGCTCATTTCGAGAAATACGATCTTGCAAATTATCTTGTCAAGTTAATTACATTTGAAGGTCCATTCTGAGGTTTGAAACTGGATTTTCTGAAGAAATTTTGAAGCAGACACCAAAAGTGTCTTGCTTAGGCCCTTCGTTTGAAGGTCCTTTGATCGAAGGTTTTACCTGAATGTTCAAAGGTACCTTCAAACGAAGGGTATATTGACCAGCCAAAAATATATTATTTAATTACCTTCGAATGAAGATCATTGAATAAAATAATATTTATAAGCATTCAGCGACCGACCTTCGAACGAGGCCAATTTAGCCGACATTTCAAAACAACATGTCTATTCACATTACATGTATATGTAAGGTCCTATTTTGTGATTTTAATATTAAAAAATAAAGGAAAATTCGCTAGGTGTATTCGAAAGGTCATATTTTTTGTAAGTGCTTTACAAATTTGGATCGTGGAATTGACAAAGAAATTATCAAGATCATATTTTGTAAAGAAGAAGATGGAAAATAAAAGGACAAGGAAAAATAGGGTTGCACGATATCATTCAACAAAAAGGGAACAAAATTTGTGTGAAGAAAGGATGCAAAGATATTATGCTCAAAGAGAAGGTATGTATATTTTATATAAATTATGTTTTTTTTTCAATTAAATCATCTTCTAGATAAGATTAGGATCAATAAGATCAAATTGTTTTCAATTGAAGTATTTTTCAATTCACTTGTGTGTTTTAAATATATTCATTTATTTAAATGTTGTGGATCCCATTACCATTCCTTAGTCCTCTATTAAAACCATTATGTTCCCTAAGTCTACTTAACTAAACCCTAAACCCTATTTACCCTAGAAACCCTAGATATTATTGAGCTAAATCTATGATTAGATATTTTGACTAAATTCTCTTCCACTAAATTAACTAATCAAATTCATTTCTACTGTATTTTTTACCCTACTTTCCAAGTGCATCTATGATAAACCCTAGGTCCTATCTAGGACCCTCCCTCGATGGAGACGTGCAATTTAACTATCCTCGAAACATCCCTAGTCCTAAAGCCTAAGTCTTAAACCCTAAACCATAACCCCTAAGTTCCTTAAGTATTATAATTTGAGTTAAATCTACACACATAAATTAGGAATTTAGAATGTATTGTATACAATATATAAATATAAATAATAATTATATTATTTAGTTGTAATGTTCAAAATATAAAAAAAATTAATTAAGGACAAGTGTGAGAGTTTCTTATATACCCTAGACTCCTAAACCTTATACCTTAAACCTTAAATATTATTGGGTTTTAAATCTACATGTTCTTTTACTTACACGTGCTTAAATATTTCATATTAAATGTATCTATTTCTACATGTCCATGCTTTATTTTCTTGCACTACACTGCATTAAATGATCATTGCTTTCAATATTTTAGAGTAGGTGTGGTTGGAATGGAATATATATGGGCCCAAAAGGTATTAAATATCATTAACTAACGTACTTGGGTCTTAATTTCTTCCTTAATTTATTTATATTTATTCATGCATCCAATGATAGTGGATATGACCCTTTAGATACTTTGCTTTTCTACCTCCCACATGTGTTATGCCTAATATTTCTTTGGTTATTAGATCATCCACTATTTGCATATGTCTTTCTTCCTTATCATCCTCCGTGATCATCTATGGTGAAGGTAGAAATTACTTTTACTGTTTTGGTCTTTGGTGGTGTTTTAAACAAATTCATAACTACCTTAAAGTCATTAGTGGTGGTCCACCATATTTCTTTCTTCTTTTCTACACTATAGAATCCAATTACATAAGCATACATATAT
>VDFB02029186.1:0-11509 GCA_007258455.2 Sequoia sempervirens | reverse complement strand
CTCTCTCTCTCTCTCTCTCTCTCTCTCTCTCTCTCTCTCTCTCTCTCTCTCTCTCTCTCTCTCTCTATATATATATATATATATATATATATCTCTCGCCCACCCTCCACCTCCCAATTACTCTTGGGCATATGTGTGCAAAAATTGGATATCCCTATTTTGAAGGAGTTTATTTTTCTCCCCTTCCTGATCTCGCTAATATTGTCTAATTATTTTAAAGAGATGAAGGGTCATAGCACAACTTTATTCAACCCAGTAAATAGCTTGGTTAATGAAACTTAACAAAAAGCAACAAAACAATTGCTACATTTGGAATTTCATGTTGAATGAAGAGTGGTGACAATAATATACTTAAAGTTTAATAAAAAACTATTTTTATAAGAATGCTTGACATTAGAAAGATAAGTGTTACTTATAGTTTAATAAAACACTATTATAGTTTTACCAACATATACTATTGTATGCTTGCATGGATTCTTATTTAATAAATGGGGAGATAGAGATAGATGGGAAGAGAAAGAGAGATAGAGATATATGGGAAGAGAAAGAGAGATGGAGATATATGGGAAGAGAAAGGAAGAGAGGTGAAGATAGAGAGTTGATGGATAGGGGGGATAGGGAGGGAGAGATGGTGAGAGATAGAGAGGGGGAGATAGAGAGGGGGAGGGAGAGAAAGGGATATAGATAGAAACGGATAGAGAGAGGAGTGAGAGGGAGATAAAAAAGAGAAATAGAGATAGAGATATAGAGTAGGAGAGATGGAGGGAGAGATGGAGTGAATGAGAGAAAGGGGAGAGAGGGAGAGATAGCTCAATAGATAGAGGGGAAGAGGAAGTACAAAGATAGTGGGAGATATAGAGATATAGAGAGTGACGGGGAGATATATATCAATCACCCTCCCTATATCTCTATCTATTCATCCTTATCTATTTATCTCTCTACCCCTCTCTATCTCTTTGTCTCCCTTTCTATTTGTATGTTTTTCATTATCTCCCTCTCTCTATATTGTCTTCTATGTATTTATCTTTGTCTCCTTAAGTGTGCAATGGGTACATTGAAGAGGTCTTAAAGGAGAATTATCATATCTTTAATCAAATGGCATGCTACCTTGAGCATAACTCCCCAAGGACACGTGCCATCCTTGGATTGTTGACATGAAACAACCAATCAAAATTTATTTTCTCTCTCTTATATTAATATATATTACTATTATATTAATTATATTTTGTATTATATAAAAATATACTTATTATTAATTATTAATTCTAATAATTTTATACGTATTTAATAATTTTGTTAAAGAATATAATATATAATTATAATAAGTTGAATAATTATATTATTTATTATGTAAAATATAGCTAATATATAATTAACTATATTGTAGAATATTAAAACCCAGCTAAATGGCACCAAAATTTTAAACTTAATTAACATACTATAAAACCTAATGAAACTAGGTTGTAGCTCATCAAATTGGAGAAGTGAAAGGTCAATACCAGCGCTGAGGAAGAGTTTGGAGTAGTGAAAACAAGGTCAATGCCAACATCGAGGAAGAGTTTGGAGTAGTGAAAACAAGGTCAATGCCAATGCCAAGGAAGAGTTTGGAGTAGTGAAAACAAGTTCAATTCCAACACCAAGGAAGAGTTTGGAGTTAAAATAAGGTCAATACCAGCATCTATGAAGAGTTTGGAGGAGTGAAAACAAGGTCAATATCAGCGTCGAGGAATATTTTGGAGTTAAAACAAGGTCAATACTGGCGTCGATGAAGAGTTTGGAGGAGTGAAAACAAGGTCAATATCAGCGCCAACGAAGATTTTGGAGGAGTGAAAACAAGGTCAATACCAGGGCCGAGGATGAGGTTGAGGGCACTCAAGGAAAATCGACGACAAAGGGGCAATGAGTACTGTAAGTTTGGCACCCCCATTCTCTTTAACCTTTAATTTTCATGCCTAGTTTCCAAAGACCTTCTCATACATTGGCACCCCCATTCTCGTAAAATGGTATAAGATAAGACAAAATAAAATAGATTAGTCTTTCACATTTTTATCCACCAGCCTCAGGTCTTGGAAAAACTCCCATAATCTACCCACATCTTGGTTGAGGTCTAGGATTTCATCACACATAGCCTTCATCACATGAGTTTGAAGCAATTGTAGACTTAGCCCAAGTATATGCTAGGTTAAGGTAGATCTAATGAATGGAAATAGAGGCATACAATTCTTCTTTAATACCTCCACCACAAACATATGCAAGGTGTTGGTTGTTTTTACGGTAAGCAGGTTGATCTTCTAATCTACCTATGGAATTTCCAATTCCAATAAAGGGCAGCTCGAAGGACCTGGACCAACTAACGAGGATTTGAAAGACCTCCTACACTTTGGGCTCTACAAGACCCGGGAGGGTGATCCCTTAATGCGTTTACAACCTCTGCACCATTATCATAAACAACATTAACAAGAATAGATAATCTTATTTAATAGCTCAACATAATAGGATAATATCGAATAGAATTGGTTGTTTATCAATAATATCAACTATTTAGAGCATGAGATAACTACAACAACATTTCACAATATAATATAGTCATTGATTTGCAATTTATAGCAAGCTCTAGGTAAAGGAAAACAAATACTGAACCATACGAATAAGTACACCTTAGATCAGTGCCATATATCCATTGGAGGAGTCAAATTTATAAGCATCTAAGGGTTTATGACAGATTTAACACATAACATATAAGATCCTTGATAACATTGCTTTACAATCTCATCAATATGTATTCTAATCCAATACTACTTATCAAATCCTTATATAGAACATATCCACCTACAATCCCATTCAAGCATTTTAATTAATTCCTTGAATTAAAGCTAAAACAAGAATCATACACACCACAATAGTGAGATGAACGAAACAACCCTTGATCATTTTATTTAAAATTCAGATATGCTTGTACAATGGAGAGACATGAGTTCCAATTAATCATATCAATTCAAATGCCAGTGTTGTCATAAAACATCAAATCCCCATGAATTCAAAACCTACTACAGAATGACTCAAAACCTAAATTGCATTTTCCCTAAAACCATCAGACTTTACAATTTTCTGCTGCAACTTCATCTAGACTACCAAAAATTATCTAACTTGCTAACCTGTACTTCTGGCCTTGAAATCCTTCTTATAAAAAAAAAAAGGAGCAAACAAGCATCAAGCCAGAAAGCACACGTGTCACTAGCCAATTGGACTGCCTTGTGATATTCCAAAAAAAAATTACAATAGCAATCTCCCCAGATAATCTTCTTGTTCATCGTGCCTGTTGAGATTGTTGATGCAGCAACAAAAAACTTCAAGAATTATGCACCTAGACTGTTACCAATAAACAAAACTGGAATTTGTTGTAACTGCAACAGTTGATTTGACAACTGTTAGCAGCCTACTCCTTTTTACTCTTCCTTAGTTAAATATACATTTACATATTTATGGTACTCTTCATCAGTTGGCCAATCAAAATTGATCCTCATTCACCTTGACACTATAAGGTTTGTACTTAATTGCCACCTGATTCGCTTCTCTTTCAAAAGACTCCAAGAATGAGCTGGTGCTAATGATTTTGTCCATACAGCTCACCAACAAATCATAATCTGAGTTACCCTGTTTTAGAGGGTTTTGTAGTCGAAACATGATATAAAGGGGCTCTTACACTTTTTGTGATTATTGTAGCTTGTGTAAGAAGCCCCATGGATACTGTTGTAATTATAGGATGCATGAATATGGTGTAGGATGAGAAATAAAGAAGGCATAGCTGTTGTCCTCAATAGTTTTGTGAAGAAAAGCATGTGAAATGAGAGGTTCAAGCCTAGGTTTCAATAAAACATGTATGGGAGATCTGATTTTATGAATTTGTATCTATGTGTAGACCTAATGGGTTGTTTTTGAACACTGAATATAAATGATACACACACACACACACACACACACACACATATATATATATGTATGTATGTATGTATGAATATATGCATGTATATGTATTTTTAAATGTAAATGTAAATGCAATTATTGGATGCTCTCCTAGAACATTAAATGCAACATATCATTAAAGAAATCTATATCTATGTATATAAATGTGTATTTCTAAATGCAAGTGTAAATGCAAAGAGCATATGGTTTTGTAGTGTTATAGATACAACATATCCATAAATTAATGTAATTGAAATTCTAAAGTCTTCAACACATAATATGAAATCGATCAAACTATTAAACTACATGAGAAATAAATGAAAACAGTAAATGCATATGTATGTGTATTTGTAAATGTAAGTGTAAAATAAATAAGAATAATGAAAATTATAAAAGAATACAAGGAAAGGTATTATCCCTTCTTGGTAGTGATAACCTCCTCCACACACAACCCTTAACAATTATGAATAGAGGAATATAATCTTTGAAGAACTCAAAGTTGATTCTCTCCTACCTGATGCAATTAGTCATTTTATCCTTACAAACATTTATAGTGATTACTAGAGGCACATAGACCAATTCTTCATAATAGAAGAATTTGATCATACTTTTCCAATGATGGCATTATGAGAAAACCTTAGGTTAAATGAATAATTAAGAAGTCCAACTAAGAGAAGACCACTGCTATGTGTACCTGGATACCATGGAGAAAGGCTCTTTGGGCTCTTTCATCAATCATCCTACCTTAAAACATACCAAAAGTCTCCTAGCAATTAGACATAGGAAGATTTAAGATGACTTTTAAAAAATTATTGCCAAAGCATAAATTTATGATGACTTAACCAAGCCTAGTACACACTCCCTCCATGTTAACCACTTAGACATATGGAAATTAAATGTAAATTTACTACTATTTTTAGTCATGTAGGTGTCCAATAAACCACTTGGTGGTGTTTCCCTTCAAGTTTATTTACTTGAATGAAGAGAAAAAGTCCTTTGATTACAATTAGAGAATACATTTGAGGCCTTGGTTGTGTAACTGGTGGACCATAGTCACATTTAACACTTGTTACAAAGTTTGGGAGTTAAAAAATTAAGTAGATTTGATTTGTGATGGACACATTTGGATGGTAGTAACAATAACTTGCAATCTATCAAGACTTGATTACCTATAACCTATGAAATTCTAGCGATGAAATGATAGATTAATCATAATGTCACCTTGGGATCACATCACCATGAAGAACTTCATCCAACATCCTTATGAGTGCAGGTACTACCAAATAGGTATTTGTCATATCTGTCTTCCTCAAGCGAGGGAAATCTGTCTTCCTCGAGCAAGGGAAATTTAGGAAGAGAAGAGGAAAGCGAGACATGTAGTATGTCTAAAAGAGGGAGATCAACTAGAGGTCAAAAGATTAGAAGAAAATTTCGTAAACACATGGAATTTTTTCTTGCTGAAGGGGGGTCATGTTCTTATGATGATGAGAGCATAAGCGACGTCAAGTTGCCCTTGAGGAACAAACATCTATGAAAACAATGGGTACCCAAAGAACTTCCTCCAATAAACACTAATTTTTGTGTTCACGAGAGGATATATCGCATAGCACCATCGTCATTACATGGTTTGGGCCTATTTTGCATGGATGGCATAAAGGTTTGTTATGGAAAAGTTATTGAATTGATGGAGCATGTTAGACCCTGTTACAGTTACAAAGATTGGATGCAATTGGTTTGATATACACGAAGTATGCGTAGGTATGCACTGTCAGCAAATTATATACAACTAAAAGATAAGGATCAAAATAAAGGAGTGGCTATGTACATTGATGGAAGGCCAAAAGCATCGAAATTGTATATTGTAGGGTTTTATAAGCGATTTACATGACCCACAGGTCAACAAATAAAAGCTTAACCAATTGCATATTAGTATGAGAAACTATGTATTACGTGTAATGCGATAAAATCAATAATTGTAGGGAAGAGTTGCTGTCGATTACAATTTGAATTACTTAGTTACAAACATAGCAAGTTACTATGGGGTGGTGCATACTATGTACCATTTTACCCAACCTCAATTAATGACTCAATATACCATTTTATTCTCTCTCTTTTTTGTAAGTCCTATTGGTTTCATTTCGTGTATTTTTTATATTTAATTTTTGTCCAGTGGGACATTAATTGTATGAAGGCTCGGCCCGAGGCATAGATCTAATTGTATCTTGAGGTGCTTCTACATGAGGTTTACCCTCATTGAAATTATACAAATTAGTACAAGCAAAATGTTTTCATAAGTTTATTGGGTTAATTTTGATAATGTTTTATATTCTTGTTAGAGTTATTTGATAGAGGCGGTAGATGGGAAGAGATCCATGGTGAGATCGCGAGTCAATATTTTGTGATGATGACATAAACATTAAACTAAACCCCTCTCGATATGATAAGGAAGATTAAAAATGCAATGAAGAAATTATTGATTGATATTTATAGTGCCTCAAGCGGATGAGATAAGAGGGGTTAAAATATTCCAATAGAGATTACAAAACTTACCAGTAGGATGTCATGAGGTCTTTAATTATGAAAAACATAAGTTCATTCATGGTTTTATATTTTGTACTCTTTTATGTCATGAACTAATATATGTGTTGTTTTTACAAGGTTATTTTCCTCCTCATGATGCTCCTGGCCATGATCAAGGTACTACAAGTGTTGCCTGAGGAGTAGAGGTTGGTACAAGTTTCCATCTTGATCTTCTGGCGCCTTGTCACATCCTTCGACCCCATCATTTGTTGCCCTATGGCCAATGCGTCCTACCAAAATGTTGGCAACACAGCCTACATGCGAGGGCATCCATTAATGCACCCTCTAGCGGTGAAGACATGCCACAACGTAGATCTGACATGTACCAAAGGGATCGCGAGGAGGCCACTAATTTACTAGTGATGTTTTTGGTAGCATTTCACGGATCTTCCCGTATTACTAGTCACAGGGGAACATTTCGAGTCCTTGTGGTGATGATAATTCGTTCCCATAAGAGATAGAAGGTCTGGGTACTTTAAAATGTTTAATTATTATTATATATAATCCAATTGAAATTTACTTATTGATCACTCTTTTTAGACTATTGATCCCATGATCATTTTGCAGGAAATGATGTTTTTTATAAACATCTAAGTGATATTACATTGGAGCCCTTTGGGCCCACCATACGTACATGGTGGAATGCCCAAAATCAAGATTTAAAAGATGAGCTCATTAACTGTTTAGTTGTGTTGTTCGGTGATAAAACAGTCAACCGAACCAAGGTCCTTAAGAAAGTTGGCACCTATCTAAAGTATGCGAGGGACCAATATAGGTCACATTTAGAGAAGAACAAAAAGTACGAGCGTCTTCCCATGATTCCAGAGAGGGAGTGGAAGGACCTAGTGTCGGATGGAAAGGAGAAGGCTGAAAAGAAAAAAGGAAAGACACCACCGGGCCAAGGTATGTGATACTATCAACAATGTAATTATATACTGATTACTCTTTCTTTTTACATAATCTAATGTATTTCAAATTTTTCATAGGTTTCCCGACACATCAAAGGCAACAAAGGAAAGACTAGAAAAACACAGGCAGCACAAACTTGGCTTTGGTGGTTATCTGAAATTAGCCGCATGAATTGTAAGTATCAATAAATTAAATATAGTATCCAAATAATAAATTGAAAACAATTTTGGTTTTATCACACCATAGAAGCAAAATTCATGATCTTATGTAAAAATGTCGGGCTCTGAATTCAACAGAGTTCCCACAAAAGATGACCTGAAGATTTCCTTCCAGCAAGGCTATGGAGTCGTGGTTGAATGCCCAAGAGTCTTGACTAGCCAAACAAAACCTTCCACTACATCTGACACGCAAGTAAATAAACTTAATAAAGTTTATTTAAAATTGAATACTTGTGCAATATATTCAATATTAATTTCCACCATAAATTAATTACATGCCTATTTGTTTTAAACATTCAATCAATGATAATACGGCACATGACATTGGAATGCAGTCTTGTGAAAGTGGAGCACAACCTGCAGATGAAGGTCATGGTGTGCATCCCGGTACTTTAGATCATATAGAGTGTGATCAACATGTTAAGCATGATCGGGCTAGAGAAGATCAGGAACATGATGTGGCCCCATCAAGTAAAGAGGACCACTCTAAAGTTATTTTAAACATATTTAATTGCAATTGGTGTATTAATTAATGTAACCTTTCATGTTTCAACTTTAGAGCATGTAGAGTGTAATCAACGTGTTGAGCATGATCAGGCTAGAAAAGATCAAGAACATGATGTGGCCCCATCAGGTAAAGAGGATCACTCTCATGTTCTCTTAAACATATTTAATTTCAATTGATGTATTAATTAATGTAACCTTTCGTGTTTCAACTGCAGATCAGGATTTAGAGGGTGTTCAGCATGTTGAGCATGAGTCTATAACAAAAGTTCAAGAACATGATGTGGACCCATCAAGTAAAGAAAGCCACTCTAATGTTCTTTTAATTAATGAAATACGTGTAACAATAATAATAAAACATATCAGTTTAACATTTCTTTCTTATTGCAGCAGACCCCCCTTGCAGAGGCATCCATGTCATGAGTAGACAACTAGGCATACATTAAGATCGCGAGCAGAGGGCAGAACAACTAAAGGGGGGACAAATATTGATTTAGAAAACGATACTCCACTTCAGATTTTTGTAGCTTTAAAAAATAAACAAAAAAAAAGTGATTGTAATCATATCATGACAACCATGTTTTTGATAATATGTAAAAATTGAAAGAATGAATATAATATGTTAATGAATGAATGTGAATATGTTAATTAATGAATGTTATATGTTAATGAATGAATGTTATATGTTATTAATGGATGAATGAATGAATGTTGTATGTTATTAATGGATGAATGAATGATTAATGTTATATGATTGGGTATGAGGAATTGAGAGTGATGTGAGGGGGGGAGGGACGGGCCAAATGAGCTTCCACCGTCACGTGGTTGGTCCTATTAAGTAGAGAATATTAAACCATTCTCGAAACAAAGATAAGCTCAATAAGGTAATACACTTTTCAATATAAGAAATGCATCATTTGAAGCATCAAACCAATATGCAAAGATGAAAGAAAGTGCTAACTTTTCACTATGGTGGCAAAAAAATGATTCTTTATACCCTGAATCCATGCTCTACATCATAATTTTAAGTTGTTTCCATTCCAATGTTCTGATTTTAGTTTGTTTGTATGGCTTTGTATGAATACCACATTGTGTTGTGTGTGGATTTGGTTTCAAAGCTCTATTTTTTCTATTTTTAGTGGTGACATAACTCTAAATTTTGACTTTTGTGCATAACAGATTAGTGGAAAAATTGATAGCTCTGAAGGGTTTAGAGGATCAATCGAGATAGATACATAGATATTTGGATCTTGTTGTTGATGGGAGGCTTTGACTTAACAATGAAATTTTGTACCATCTGCAGGTATGCAAAAGTTTCTCTACTTACATTCATTCTTGATCATAAATGTTGTAAATGATATTAATGCTTCAAACTTAAGATTCATTTCATTATTATAATGATCAAAATGTTATACTTTTCTATACATTCAAGCATTCTCTTTCCCCCTACCCTTTTCTCTCTCCCCCCTCCTTTTAAGAATTTTCTTTGTCATAAAAGATTCACATTTCTGTCTCATTTACACAAATTTATATGAAGCGCTAGGAGTAATAAAGATATGTAAAAGATGATGGATTATGTCTAAACAACAACTTTCCATCTTATAGCTAATTAAATCCTTAATATTTGAATAGTTTAGAGCTCAAATAATGTTTGTATATGCATGTGTAGCAATAAGGGAGCCTATGTGAAGATTGAAATTTTAAACATCACTTTGGTATTTTTCCTTAGGCAGTGAAATGATATTTTGAGTAATACAAACCTACACACACATTGATTTTTTCGGCATTGCATTGAAGAAATTTTTTTCTTTTATACCTACCCTCGGCTAGACATGGAGGTATATAATATTCGTTTCTGGGTTTATTTTGTAAGTAGTTAATTTCACAGAGGAAGACTAAAATCTTCTTAATGTCCTATGTCAGGTGTGAAAGTATATGAATCACTTGTTGAAGGCACCATTTTGTATTCATCCAAAAACCGGTTTGTTCTTTTTTTTATGTTTCTTGCATGTGTTTTTTATAGGCTCTAGAGATGTAGCTCGGCTCTTTCCTTTGAACTTTTCATCTATTTTGATGATTACAGTAGATTATCCTCATAATTTTTCATGTAGATCTGTTTGTAACCTTATTTTCTACCAATCAATTTGCAAACCACTCACATATTAAGGACCATTTCACTAACTTGTAGTCATCCATTACTTCATATGTTGCAGGTTGTGTTTGTGTGCCAATAAATCCTAATGATTGCAAGAAATTTAATCCTACAAGTGTACCCAAGCTTTCTCAAGTAAAAGTCTTACCTTATTTTATAGTACTTTAAATGGTTAATTGAAGGTGCTTCTTTAGATCTGAGATAGTTGAACCCTAAATTAAAATATGGTATTAGATGGGCAGTATAATGATAAAACTGAGGTACATTGAACACAAATTACAAACATAATTTATTGGACTATGAATAGTGTTACAATTATAATTATTTCTCCTTTACCTACCTCCGCATTAATGAAAAAGATAGATCCCTATAAATCTAACCATGAAAGTGTTGAAATATGCAATATCTGCAGGACTCTGGAAACTATCAAACATATTCTTTTTGAATGTTTTTATGCTCAGGAATTTTGGTACTTATTTTGCCATAAGCTGAAGGTCTAGAATAGCAATGGTAAAATTAATTGGCATGATATTTTGTTTTGTAATTTCAAGCTCAAGTTTGATTGTAAGCTATTTTGGTATTTCTTATCCAATGAGATCATGTGGCATTTGTGGAAGGTAAGAAATGATGATAAATTTAAGGGTACCAAGAGGATACTTAATGAGTCTTGCAAGAGACTCACTTTCTACTCTGTTGCTCTCTAGGTTTCAACTCTTGTGGAGAACTCAATGGAGAATTTCTTGAAGTCAATAACTGAAGGTGTTGCTAACAATACCAGAGAGGATCTGAGAAGTGAGCTTTCCTATAGGTTGAGCTTGGAAGAGACCGTGTTGTTCCAACAGACATTTGATGAGCTCCATAGAGTAATTGATGAAGTTGCAAGCCCAGAAAGACAGCGCGGCCCCTAGCAGTTGGACCCCCAAGGAGAAACAATGGCAAACCTTGATATTGAAGAAGTCAGCAATGAGGAGAATGTAATCAACACTATGTATTGTTTACACTGATTTGAATAGCAGCAACCTATGGTGCTGTTAACATCAATTTGTATTATCTATGTTGGTTTTGAAAACAACTGGTGCTTTTTGGTTTCTTTCTTGTTGTGTAAAGTACTGATACGGTATATTTCCTATTATGGAAATGCTTTGATGTTGTACTGATTCTAATGCTAGATAGGAATTTTCAT
>VDFB02029185.1:0-26197 GCA_007258455.2 Sequoia sempervirens | reverse complement strand
ATAATTCGTGGATTTGAAGGTTCTCAATACAAATTTGCTAGGTATAAGAATGATTTCTTCATCATTTTGAAATATGTAAGAAAATGACAATATTATCAAAGAAAAATAAAGATAGTTAGAAGGAAATATATATTTTCCCCTTAACTCTAGGTTACTATACATGTGAACCTTATTATAATGCATAAAATGTAGAAAGGTTATTCAATTAGGGGAAATTTACATAAAAAATGGGCCTCCTAAGGATGGCATCGTTAGCTTTTTAAGTTATCAAAAATCAACTAAAAGATGGCATCAACTTGTACGGTGACATCATCCAAAATAAAAATAAAATTATTTATTTTATAAAATAAAACTTTCTAAAATCTTATGAATTAACTCATGATGGTTAATTTAACTCTACATATCCTATTCTATCTCATTCATCTTTCTAAATATGTGTGTGTGTGTGTGTGTGTATATATATATATATTAGATTTATATTCTTAAGTTCTATTATAGAAATTTTTATATTTTCAAAAAATATTTACTCTTTAAGAAAAAAATATAAAAAACATTTAAAAAAACATTAAAAAATCATAAAAATCATTTATGAAGTGTTGCAAAAATAAAAAAATTCATCATAAAACTAAGTATACTTAAAACTAGTATATTTATATTTTAAAAAATATATCTAAATATGGCAGAGACATCTTCTCAAGTTTTGTCCATGCTTTTTGTTTTCCTTAGCTTTTCTTTTCTTTTCTTTTCTTTTTTCCCACTTTCAAAATTTTTTTCCATTAGTTTCATAATTTTTAATTTCCACTTTTGTTTCCAACCATTTCTATTTTTATTTTTATTTTTTCTCTTAATTTCATTTTGGTTTTTATTTTGGTTACTTAACCAAATAAATTGAAATAAATTTTAAAAACTCAAAAAATAAATTGACAAAATAAAATAAAAACCAAAACAAATTGGAAACTATTGGAAGGAGAAAAAGTTGGAGAAAATCACAAACTATGGAAAAAATAATTGGAAAAATTAAAAATTAAAAACCAAAAAAAATTGCAAAGGAAAGAAAATGAGAAAATCAAAGAGACTATGGAAAAAAAGATATCCCTCAACATACTTTTTAAATATAAATATACTATTATAAAACCTATAAACCTGTTTATTTAAATAAACGTACATAACATAATAAATCTAAATCTATAAAATCATATATATATATAATAAAATACTAAGTAAAAAATAAAATATCTAAAGTTACTTTTACTTTGCCACTTTTTAAATAAATAATTTAAAAAATAATAATCAAGAAAAGAAAGTGAACTTGACTTTTTTAATAAATTATAATAGAAATATAAGTTACCAAACTTGAGTTTAAGAGTTTTTAAATAAAAAATAAATAATGAAGAAAGTGAACTTGAGTTTTTTAATAAATTATAATAGAAATATATGTTATCACTTTTAAAAAATCATGGACTTAGTTTTTTAAGGAATTATAATAGAAATGTGTGTCCCCACTTAACTCATGTAGTTAAGTAATTTATATTTTTTATATTTAAATAATTTGTATTATATGAGATAATTTTTGTTTTTTTAGAGTTCCTTAAGTGGCCCATTTTTTATGTAAATTTCCCTTATGGGCCAAATTGAGAATGATTTTTTTATATATGTAGAATGAATAATGATAGGAATAACTACGTCAAGAATAATTTATATTTTTCATATAGCTATGTTCCTCACATGGAAGATTTATCAAATGAATCTATGCAATTGAATTTAAGGTTAGAAAAAGAGACAAGATGAGAATGATCATGGAGTGAGTGGAAAGTTATAATATACAATGGGATATTGAGGGTGTAGAAGATAATGGATCTAACTTTGTTGGCCCTATTTTCACTTCTACTATTCAAATGAAACCTCTTCCACCAATAAGTTGGGTTGAAAAAGAGATGGTTAATAGTAGACAAATAACATAGTATGTTTTCCAAAGGAAAAAGAAATGGATTCAATAAATGTATCCTTCTAAAGACAATTTAGCAAGGCAACAAAAGCAAGCCTCTTCTTCATATATCCCATCTATTGTATTCACATATTCTACAAGTTTAAAAATTAATATAGTAGGATATTGTGATGATGATCTCAATAAGTGAATTAATTTGTTATGATCATGTAAAGGGGAAAATATAGAGCCAAGGAAGAATTCAGAGATAAACATGGACCCTCCTAAAACATGAAGTTAGTTCCAAAGTTTCTATTCATGAACAACCATAGGTCTAGTTCATATTCCTCCTTTTTTATCTCATTCTCCATATCCACCTTATACAACATATCCTTTTTCTTCTCCTCCACCTTATGAAGGACACACAATCTACTGAGAGGGGGGGTGAATCAGTAGATCAAAAAAATTCTAGAAACCTTTACAAATATTATATAGATTTTTAATATGAAGAGCACTAAACCATACTAGCTAGTAATCAAAGAACAACACAAGGTAACACATAACAATAGATATGGAAACCCAAGATGGGAAAACCACAGTGAGAAACACTCACAAGCAGGAATATAATAAGTGAATTTTATAATGTGATGTAGGCACCAACCTAAGTTAGAGACACCAATCTGTAAATGAACCTGTAGGAACCAATCTACTAGAGATAACAATCCCCACTAGAAAGAAACGCCAACCCTTATTTACAACAAGTAGAACACCAGTTCTACCAGAATACAAAAAATGATGATGGATTTGAAATATAACTCTGATATGCACTAGAGACATAAGTGACACTCTCTCACACTGAGAATGACCCTTTGATACTGGCACTCCCTCTATTCTTTACAATTTTTTTGCATACCTTCCATTCATTGCACTTACATACACTCTACAATGAATCTAAACATTTGAAATATATACATGACACTACATTAACACTATTTCATGTCAACTAGGGATCCACACAAACCTAGATGACATAAGGTGGACCTAAATTCAAATTACATGAAATGTGTAATACATCAGTTCAAACACAAAATTACTTGCCATCAAGAGAACTTGACACCTTGTGCCACCACAAGGACCTTAAATAGGCCCTATCCTCACTCCACATGCAAGCTTTGAATTCCACGTGCTTCAAGTTGTTACCACACAAGCCTCGAACTTAGAATAGCTTAATGAACCTTATGATACTTCAAAATCCTTGCACATTGAGCCTCACCTCTGGAAACTCAGGAAACTAACAGCACTAGTGTAGACACACAAGTTTCCTTCCAAACTACAAAACTATACTGCATTTTTGAAAGAAATTCCAACCATATTAATAAATCTCTATACCCAAAAGATATCCTTCCAGACCACCACACACATTTTGACTGCATGCCCAACATGGTATAATAAATAAATTAACTATATGAAGGAAGTCACACCACAACTAACTTGATACAAGATATGATAGATTAGACAGTCTACACACTAACAAACAACATGCTTCTGAAACCTTAAGTCAAATGACAATTCATGTACTCCTATAATTTTCTTCATCTTTGAAAACCTTCACATTTGACATCCTTGACACCCTTTGATAACCATTGTCAGTAACAATCCTTTTGGCATCAATATCGATGACAACCTATGTTCAACAATATCCCCCTTTATCATTGATGGAAAACAAAAAAAATGTTGGGGCAACCAAACACACCTAAAATAATATGTCTAGATGATTTCTTGGTTGTAGAATTTACTCCCCTATGAAAGATATGACAT
Organism: Sequoia sempervirens; assembly: GCA_007258455.2. Lineage (NCBI taxonomy): Eukaryota > Viridiplantae > Streptophyta > Pinopsida > Cupressales > Cupressaceae > Sequoia > Sequoia sempervirens. The sequence goes on along the minus strand of VDFB02029185.1, from coordinate 22,455 downwards.
TCTAAGATTACTTTCTACTTAATTTAGCATTTCCTCAATTCAACATTTTGACACCACTTTCTCCCCCTTTGACATCAATGGCAAAGGATCAACATCCATTTTATATTGGCACATTGCAACATCCGTAAACCTATTTCCCAGATAGACTCCTCCTGATTCCATACACTACTACTTCTAAAAACACTCCACAAGAGTACCAACCCTTCTTGTTGTAGGGAGATCAAGCTCCCCCTCACCCTATGCATTCCTCTTGAATCAAGAGGAGGGAGCAAAAACTCCCAACTTCTGATGGAGAAACTCAAATGTCTCCTTGGGAAGGGGTTCATGAATATATTTACAACTTGTTCCTTTGTGTCCACATATCCCAATATTCCTTCTTTCTCTACAACCTTCTCTCTCAAGAATTGATATTTGATTTCAATGTGTTTTATTCTTGAGTGCATCACTGGATTATTTAAAATTTCTATTGCACTTGTGTTATTACAAATAATAGTGATAAGATCTTCAAACTCAACCTTAATTTATTCCAAGTTTTACTTCATCTAAAGAACCTAAGTTCAACATGATGTTGTGTAGCATGATGCTTCAACAATGTATTCCACTTTTGTTGTAGATAAAGAAACTAATTATTGCTTCTTACTCAACTAGGAAACCAAACTGACTCCAAGGAAGAATGCACCACCACTTGTGCTCTTTCAGTCATCCACACATCCTACCCAATCTACATATGTATATGCAGTTAGAGTGAAATTTTCACTCTTTGGATGCCATAGACCAAATTCTTTAGAATCCTTCAAATACTTGAATATCCTCTTCATTGTCTTTACATGAGTCTCTTTAAGTGTTTCCTTAAATCTAACAACCATTCCAACTACTACATAGTATTCATTCTGGATGTTGTCACATACAACAAACTGCCAATCGTAGACTGGTATAGAGTTTGATCTACTAGAGAAGAATCATCATTCTTTCTCAACTTACATCTGGTAACCAAAGGTGTTGCAATAGGTTTGCAATCTTCCATCCTGAACTTTCTTAACATCTCCTTTATGTATTTGTGTTGTGAAATAAAAATCCCTTTGTCTGATTGAACAATTTGCAATCCCAAGAAGAAAAATAACTATCCTAACATGGAGATCTCAAATTCATTCTACATAGCCTTCTAAAATTTGATGCACATTTCGTCACTACTACCTCCAAAAATGATTTCATCAACATAAACCACAACTATTAAAGAATTTTTTCTCCTTCTATTTTTAAGTACATATTACTGTTTGCACAACCTCTTTGAAATTCTTGCTTCTATAAATATCCACCCAACCTTGAATACCAAGCTCTAGGAGCTTTCTTGAGTCCATACAAATCCTTTTTCAATCTGCAAACATAATCGAGATTGTTGGTACACTGAAATCCTTCCTGTTGTTAAATATAAACTTCTTCTTCAAACTATCCATTCAAGAATAGTGACTTTACATCCATCTGATACACATTGAAATTCTTGAATGCTAAGAGAGCTAAGAACTTCCCGATTACCTCTAGTCTAGCCACTAGAGAAAATGTTTCCTCAAAGTCTATACCTTCAAATTGAACATACCCTTTACACACAAGTCTTTCTTTATTCCTAATCATTTCACCTTCTTCATTCATATTGTTTTTGAATACCCACTTTTTTGAATCGTATTATTAGCTTTAGGCATTGGGACAAGTTCCCAAGTTTCATTCTTCACAGTCTAATTTAGTTCTTCCTCCATAGCCTCTATCCATCCTTGTTATTTTCTTGCATATTGTATTTCAATTTCTATCTTTGATAGTAAGAAAAATGTACTTGTTCTCCTGATCTTTCCAACCTTTTTAGGTTTGAACCCCACTATCTTTATCACTTATGATCTGACTTGCAGAGTGATTTTTCTAAGCATACTTGGCTGGATTTTTTGGAAAAAATTCTTCTGTGTTTTCAATGTTGCTAATAATTTATTCTTCTTCATCTTCTAATTCCCAAATAGTAGTTTACTAAGTAGTTTCATTAACCTTCACATTTTCACTTTCCACTATCCTCTTCAACATTTTTATATAACATCTATAAAATTTGCTTCTTAAAGAGTAACCAAGAAAATTCCTTCATCTGACCTTGAATCAAACTTACCAAAAATCTCTTCATCTCTTTTGATGTAGCACTTGCTTCTAAATATCCTAAGGTGTCTTACTAATGTCAATCTTCCTTTCCATAACCCATATGGAGTCTTCTATGTCTTATGTCTGATCTAAACTCTATTTAGAATATACATAGTTGTCTGTGTAGCTTCTCTCTAGTACATATCTAATAGATTTTCTTGACATAGCATGGACCTTTCCATTTCTTGTACAGTCTTGTTCTTTATTTTCACAACTCCAATTTTATATAGAGTTCTAGGGGCAGAGAACTGCCTCCAGATTCTATGCTCTTCAAAAAAATTGTCATACTTCTCAACTATAAATTCTCTACCTTTATCTAATATTGGGACTTTGATTGTCCTTTTTGTTTCATTATCCACCATAGTCTTAAACGCTTTTAAATTCTCAAATGCTTCTGACTTCTCTTTTATATATGTGTAATGTCATAAAATTGCACCCCTTGCAATTTCACATACATATTTGTATCCACTTTGGTGTCCACTCCCTTAGCATTTGTGTAGGCTCATTTCAGCCCCTGAATTAGACTTTTCCCCTCTTAGAATGCTCAGGGACCCCTTTTTAGTAGCTACCTTCATGCATTAGCTTTTCGTCAAGCCTTGTGCTTTCCTCGTTCCTACCATTTTGTAGCGTGATGTGTTTGGACACTGGTGCACCACACAAACATTTGTGCACCGCACTAGCGTCCTGCGATGTTTCAATGTTCAAACAACCATTTATGAGTGCCTTGCCACTTGTCAGCTACTTTTTTTGGTGGTAATGCCTCGGAATGCCTTGTGACGGCTCAAGAAGCTTCTTTTCCCTCCTATTTTCAAATGGATTATTTCAATTTGTTGGGTCTCTCTTGGGTCTTTCTCTCTTGGATACATTCTATTTTCTCTCTTTTCTCTCCAGCTTCTGCAACTCTCTTGCTTGTTACAACAACCTCAAGCACTCTCATGCTCTTAGAAAGCTCTTTGCAACTATCTTGGCTCTCACAACTTTATCTCTCTCCCTAGCTTCCTCAAGCATTGCAAGTGATATCTATCGTGTGCCTTGTATCTTTGAACATCTTGGGATTTCTCACATCCCTTATCTATTGCATCTCTATTTCATGATACGGGTTCTCCTCCTTGAGCAGGGATTGCTTTTATCACTCTTGTGTTCATTTTATTTCTGCCTATCATTTCTCTCTATCTATCTGGCTATCCATGGAGATGGGAACACTGAAACAGGGGTTTGACTAAGGAAAGCCCCTAAATAGCCCCAACATTTTTCCCTCAGTCTTACGTGAGTAGGTGTTGAAGATATCTACTTGTTGGAGGCTTCAGTGCTTGGTCTATTGTGAGCACTCTCTTTTCCTTCCTTAGTCTTATCATTTACATTTATTTTACTTTACTTCATTTTACTCTTTGTTATTCTCTACTAATTTCTTGCATTCTGGATTTTCTCAGATTCCAGTTTGTACAAGACGCCAGTGCACCTCTGGGAATTGAGCACGCTGCATTGTCATCCTTTTTCCACATTGTTGTCCTTTGGTCAAGAGCCCATCAATTTGTCCAAAAAACCTCTATGACCTACTCTTTCTGATTCTAGAACTCTCACTCTATTTGTTGAGATAGTTTAGGGTAGTTCGCTCCCTAGGATTCTCTTGAGAATAAAGAGACTCATGAGCAGTGAATCCCCTTTCTCTACATTTTGGTGAACTTGATGTGAAAAAACCTTAACTAAAAAAAATTGAGGTGATGCATCGAACCACATTTTGTACTTTTAGGGTGATACGTCGGCCTTCGGACAACTTTTTTTTATCTTTATTTCAAAATGTACTTTCTATCTTTCTTCCTTCCATCTCTTTCCAACTTTTTTAAGAAACTTCAAGAAGTTATTTTACAAGCTTGTGAAAGTGAGTTATTTTCTCCTTTCTTATTATTCTTTGTTGATCCCTCTCCTAAAATTCCTTCTAAGGGTATTTTGGCACAAGAGGATGAAATCATTGATGCTTTTATTAATATTAATCTACCTTCTATTCATTCCAATGCACTCTCTTCTAGAGATGATGCATTAGTGAATGATGAATCCCTTCTCACATCGGATCCTTCAAGGATAGATGTTGAGCTTATTTCTTCAAATGATTCCTCTAAGATTTGTAAGGAATTTTTAAATATAATCTATGTCTCTACCACCCCTAAAAGGCCTAAGAGACCCATCATTTACCTAACTCTAGTTAGTCCTTCTCCTAAAGGTTTGTTATATTAATGGTGTTCCATTTGATAGTGATTCTCCTGGTCTTTCTAAATCTCCCTCTTATAGAGTGGTAGCCTATACTTATAATACTAGAAAAAATAAATTAAATGTTAATCAACCTATTTATTTACCACATTCTCAACCAAGTCTTCCTTCAGCACCTAAACCCATGACTAAAGCACCTAGTGATCACAATCTTGTTGAGCAACTTTGTGTCACTACGGCTAAGATCTCATTATGGGACTTGCTTCAAACTACTTTGGTTTATCAAGGTATGCTTTAGGAATACTTCCAAAATATCCTCTTTCTTGCATCTACTATGATCATAGATGTTAATGCGATGATAGATCATATTCATGCAAATTCATTGAATATCAATTTTATCCACAAGAACTTCCACCCCCAGATATGCAGAAACAAGTGGACCCTTTAATGATCATAGTTAACATTAATACTATTAGTATTAGACGTACCCTCATTGACACCGGTTGAGCTCTCAACATGTGTGGTATGGACTTACTACCTAAGATTAAGATTGATACTTCTTCTTTAGCATCTTCTTTATACATCCATGGATTTGATAACACTGGTCGACAAGCCCTAGGCACAATAATATTGCCTTTGTGGTTGGGTCCTGTTACCTTACCCACCTTGGTTTATGTGATGCTTGGCCCTTTACCCTACAATATTCTCTTGGGGAGACCCTCGATTCATGTTATGGGTGTTGTAACTTCTACTCTACATCGTTCTCTAAAGTTTTTGGTAAACAATCAAGTGGTTATAGTCAAAGTTGACCTTGAAGTTATTCACCCTTGCAAGTTGGAAGTTGTTGGCCAAGCTTCATTTGTTTCCACTCTTGAGAATTATATTTTGTCACTTACCTTTGATGTGATGACATGCTCCTCAGTGATACCATCTATAAATATTGTCCCTGAAGTGAATTTCCCTAAGGAAGAAAAACCTAAAGCAAAAAGTCCAAAGTCTTTCCCTTCTAGTTCTAATTCCACATCTAATGCATGTCTTGGTGATGATTGGGGATCCTTGGATTTCTCTGAATTCTTCATGGGAGAATACAAAGTGAATCTTGTTCATCTTAAATTGTCGATAACATCATCTGACCCTACCATCAAAGATGGTTATTCTTTTGTATCACGGGATAATGCGAACAAAAATTGTAATGTTCTTAATGTACATCCTCCCCCTTCTAAGGAAGATGATTGCACCTCTATTAAAGAGGCTAATGCTAGAATTCCTATCAAGAAGGTTGATAGTGATCTCATAGAGGAGTATAATCTCCATTGCTAGAATAATGCTCTTTATGAAGAACCTCCTCCTTCTCAAGATTTGCAAACACATTATGGCCATGTCTTTAAACTTGTCTCTAAATATGGAAATGGGCATAAAGGTTGTGGGCATAACTAACAAGGAATTTAGGTCCCTATAGAATCTTCACCTCATAAATGTAATTCAGGACTTGGTTTCTTAAATGAACAATCTAAATGAAAACCATGGTTGAATGTTGGCATGATTTTTACTCAATCTTGTTTTCTTGAGTTGATTCATCCTCCATTGTCTGCTATCTTCATGTCTTCTTCTTCTGAGTAGTCAAGCTTTTCTCCACAAGAGAAAGGGTTGCTTCCTACTCCTCATTCTTTATCTGAGAAAGAGCATATTTTGTTGAGGCTCCTTAAATCCCACTTAATTACTCTTCCTCCTACACATAAGAAATTTCATAAATATGATAAAGAAAAAGATTCTCTATGTGCATACCATCAAGTGTTTGGCCATTCCACTAGTGAATGTAAGGCCTTGAAGGATAAAATACAACTTTTTGATTATGGTTTCATCACTCCCATTTTTTGATGCATTTTCCTTTTCTTCGCATGACAAGTGATGTGGAGGTCTACCTCTATACTGTTTATTCTAATCATTTTTACAATGAGATTCTCACACCTCCCTTCTATTGTGTTGTTTTCTACTATGTGATAGTTGTAGCTTTACTTACTCATTGTCATTCATGGTCATACACTATTATGTGTAACCATACTCTTTTTTTGGTAGCAACACAATAGTATCTTGCATGATTCTCCTCCCATGTATTCTAGGGGGAAGTGATAATTTGTTTTGAAGATGTGTGTCCTTCTTAAGGACCCCCTCTCTTCTCTCTATCTTTCAATTGGAGCATTCCTTTGAATGGGTCCCTTTGTGTCTTGAAGGGTTCCCTACCAAAGGAACCCCCTTTGAAATCTTCTCCTTCAAATGAATTCATTAACATCTAGCTTGGGGGCATCCTGACTAGACCTATTTTATATCTTGGCATCTAGCTTGGGGGAAACCTGACTAGACCTATATTCTTTGTGACTATCCTGCAACACAACTTGCAGTAACCACCAACTTCTCTAATTAGTCTTGCTCTACATGATCGATAAATTGTAGAGCTTCTTTGCATCAATATTTCCTTGCATGATTGAGCATATGTGAGGACCAATCAGACTCTACGGAGCCTTTCATATTTGGCCCCCTAGGATCAAGCCTCTAGGGAATCTCCTTTGCAAGTTTGAGAACCTGTAAAGTGCTTTCATCCTGTAATATCTCTTTGTTCAACTCTATAGGACTGATCATTTGTAGAGCCTTTTCTTCACTTTATGTGGGTCTGCAGCTCATTTTTTCAACATCTCCATAGGACCGAGCACCTCTAGAGCCATCTCTCTTGGAATTTTTATTCCTTTATATCTCCTCCCTCCATCTCTTAAATTCTCTTCTCTTATCTTCTCAAATTGTGTATACCAAATCGAAGACTTACATCTTCTTCATCTTGAGTATATACCTTTTTCTCTCTTTGACATTGGTTGCTTCCCTGACTTTTGGGTGCATTCTTCTCTTGAAGCAATCAATCCTTACATTCTTCTCTCCATTTAAGAATTCTTCTATGTGTTATTTCTTAATTTGGGGACAACACATAGTACTGAGACAACCTTTTACATGAAGGTCTCTTTCACTTTGTTGACTCAAATCCTTTAGCTTGCTATGTGTCTTTGTGTGTGTGTTATTCATGTATATGTTCTAACCTCATGACGTAATGGATTTTTATGTTCTAACTTTATTGTCTTATGCAAATATTTATTGTCTAATGCATTTTTTTTGTAGGTATTTAGCCTAAGGGCATGATTCCTTGGCTCAAAGAGCTATCTGCTTCCTCTACAATATCATTTTGGTATCATGATGTTATTTATGTTTAGTAGATTTCCTTTAGTGTGCATATTAGTTTAGATTCATATGCCCACTAAAGCGGGGGGGAAATGTAATGTTGTAAAATTTCACCCCTTGCAATTTCACACCTTTTTGTATCCAATTTTTTGTCCACTCCCTTAGCATTTGTGTAGGCTCATTTCAGCCCCTATATAATCCTTTTCCCCTCTCAGGATGCTTAGGGACCCCCTTTTAGTAGCTACCTTTGTGCATCATATTTTCATCAAGCCATGTGATTTCCCCATTCTCATCATTTTGTAGTGTGATGTGTGTTGGACACTAGCATGCCACGTGGATGTCCACATGCCGCACTAGCGTCCTGTGACATTTCAACATTCAAATGATCATTTTTTAGTGCCTTGCCACTTGTCAGCTACCTTTATGGGTGATAACACCTTAGAATGCCTTGTGATGGCTCAGGAAGCTTCTTTTCCCTCCTATTCTCTCTTTTAAATGGATTCTTTCAATTCATTAGGTCTCTCTTGGGTCTTTCTCTTTTGGATACACTCTCTTTTCCCTCTTTTATCTTTAGCTTGTGCAACTCTCTTGCTTTTTATAGCATCCTCAAGCACTCTTATGTTCTTACAAAGCTCTTTGCGACTCTCTTGGCTCTCATGGTTTTTTCTTTCTCCTTGGCTTCCTCATGCCTTATAGGTGATATCTATCTTGTGTCTTATATCTTTGAGCATCTTGGGGTTTCTCACATCCGCTATCTGTTGCATATTTATTTTATCACTCTTGCATTCATTTCTTTTTTTCTTATCATTTATCTCTATCTATCTAGCTATCCATGGAGGTGGGAACACCAAAATGAGGGTTTGACTGATGCAAGCTCCTAAACAGCCCCAACATTTTCCCCTTAGTCTTATGTGTGTAGGTGTTGAAGATATCTACTTGCTAGAGGCTTCATTACTTGGTCTATTATGGGAACTTTCTTTTCCTTCCTTAGTCTTATCATTTAAATTTAGTTTACTTTACTTCATTTCACTCTATGAGATTCTCTACTACTTTCTCACATTCTAGAAGCTCTTAGTAATCAGATTGTTAGTAGTCACCTCTTTTTTTGTGATATTCTTAGTTTCTAGTCTGTACAAGACGCTAGTGTGCCTTTGGGACTCCAGCATGTCGCTCTATCATCCTTTTTCCACACTATTTTCCTTTGGCCGAGATCCATTTAGTTTTTCCAAAAAACCTCTATGACCTACTCTTTCTGATTCTATAACTCTCACTATGTTCCTTGAGGTAGTTTACGATAGTTTGCTCCCTGGGATTCTCTTGAGAATAAAGAGACTCGTGAGTAGTGAATCCCCCTTCTCTACAATATGTAATCTAGGTCATCCTAGTATAATCATCAATCAATATCATGAAATACTTGTCTCCTTGTGGACTCTTAGTCCTCACTGGTCTGCACAGATATGTGTACCAAATCTAATGGTTTTGATGTGGAATACTCCTTTGCAAGATATTTGATTCATTTTTTTTCCTTCATGACATGGCATGCAACTAGTTCATTGAGGTTTCTTAATTATTGACATATCTCAAACCAACCCTTTTGAACTAATCTTGACAATATCATCAAAACTCATGTGTACTAACCTTTTGTGCTAAAGCCAACTTTTGTCTTTTTGTGCAAAGAGACAACTACGTCCATTCAATTCACTGAGATGATAAATATCACTATTTTTCCTTCTTCCTTCCGCAATCAGCTCCTTGGTACTTGATTCTCTAATTTCACAACCATCAAAACTAAATGATAACTTGTATCCTTTATCACACATCTAATTGACACTCAACAAATTATGTTTTAAACCTTCAACATACAAAACATCATGTTTCTTTGTTTTACCACCATTAAGACTTAAAGTACCCTTAACAAAAAAATTAGAAATTGAGTTGTTTCTAAGGGTAATGGAACCACCTTCAAATTTCTTGAAATTCATGAATTTACTTTTATCTCCAATCATATGACTAGAGCAGCCACTATCAATAATCCATAGGTTCTTTTCCTTCTAAGCATGTAAAGTAGTCTAAGAAAACATAGACTTTTCAAACTTCTTTTCTTCAAGGACCATCTTCTAGACCTTCTTCGGATCATCACTTTTTCCTTTTTTGGTAATAGGGAACACATAAAATTACTTTTGCAATATTGTGAAACGTGTCCAAAATTGTTGCACTTGAAAAAAATGACATTGAAATTGTACAAAGGTACAAACGCATTATTACTAACAAAATTATTTCTTCTTATTGGAACTCCTCTACAATCCACAACCTTATGTCCATAATCATTACATCTAAAACAATAACCAATGAAAGAAAAAATTAACCCGCTATTGTATCCTTGCCTTGTTGGGAAAATGTGTCTCAACCTTGCAATTATTTAAAGGTTATTATTGATAGGATATATATATGAATATATATATATATATATATATATATCCTAGTTACACCAATAGGTGTAATATACAATGGCATCATGGGGGAGGAGTGGGATGCGTGTAAACAATTTTTTAACTTTTTCAAGAAACTACTAAAATGGTCGACATACATTAGATAAATGATACATTGTAAATCTAGACCATTAATTATTAGGTTTTAGATCTAATGGTGGATATTTTTTTGGCCTATCTTTCCCTAGAATGTAACCCTATTTTATGAGGGTTTTGTATTACAGTTGTGGTAGAGAGACGGTGATGTATTCTAAGATTTTGATAGCAGTCATGTTGTCTTTTGATTTTTGAGTGGTGATACTCCTGTGAGAAGCTTGCTCTGTAAGTATATTGTAATCTTTATGATTTACTGAATAATATATTGGGTGGATTTTGGAGTGTGGGGTTTTTCTCTCAAAAGGTTTTTCCCCATGTAAATCACTATGTCATGGTATACATGATATTTATGTTTAATTTTATGTAATTGTTAAAGATATGTAAAAGTTTTGCATTATTCTCCTCTAAAGATTAGTGTAGGAAGTTGTTCTGCTACCTTAGCTTCCTTACAAGTGCTATTAGAGCTTGATCACCTTTGGTTTCAATTGTGGGTTGTTGGATTTTTTGAGCTAATCTAGATTTGAGTGGGAGCTTGTGAAGAAGATACTTTGTGATCTTGTTGCAGGAATTTTTAGATGGAAAGTTCATCAAGGAGAATAGAGGTGGATAAGTTTTCTAGAAATAATTTTGAAATGTGGAAGCTAAAGATAGATGATCTATTGATAGATCAAGATCTGTGGGATGTTGTTGATGAGAATGTTTCAAGGCCTACAGATCCTACTCATGTTGCTCAATATGATGTTATGGACCATAAAGATAAGGGTCTAATCATATTGTGCTTGGAAGACTCTATTTCAATTAATGTCGATGAGGAGACCTATGCACAAAAACTATGGAAGAAGCTTGGTGAGATGTATGAAGCCAAATATTCAATGAATAATATTTTCTTGAGGAAGAAGTTGTATTCCTTAAGAATGGAAGAGGGTGGACAAATCACAGACCACTTAGAATCATTCAATATGTTGGTGGCTTAGTTGGAATCAGTTAGTGTCAAAATGGATGAGGAGGAAAAATGTCAGATCTTTTTTTATTCTTTGCTTGATTCATGGGATTCTCTTGTTATGGCTATTAGGATTTTGAAGACTAAAGATGTGGTGGGTTCTTTACTTTCTAAAGAGATGAGGAGGAAGGTATCTTTCACTGCCAAGGATGCCCTAAATATTCATGGAAGACCTAAGGAAAAAGGAAAGAATAATGAAAAGCATGAAAAATCCAAGTCCAAGGGAAGATCTAAATTTCTTGGAAAGTCCAAAGTTATTTGTTGGAATTGCGGTAAGCCTGAACATGTTCATAAGGAATGCAAAGAAGAAAAGAAGAAGAAAAAGGAGTTAGATTTTGATTCTAAGTCTGAGAAGGAAGAAGGTGATGCATTAATTGTAGCTTTGGCAAATCATGCAGGTAACGATGCATGGTTAATTGACTCAAGTGCATCTTTCCATATGACCTTTAATAAAGATTGGTTTTTCGAATATGATGAATTTGATGGACATAAGGTGTACTTGGGTGATGATTCTCATTTAGACATTTTTGGCTGTGGTAAATTTAAAATCAAGTTTTCTTATGGTAGAATAAAAAGGATTACGGGTGTGTTACATATCCCTAGATTAGAACAAAAAAAATTATCTGTGAGAAAACTAATAGATGTGGGTGTGTAGGTAGTATTTTTTGATGGAGGATGCAAGATGGTTAGAGGTTATATGGTGATTGCTAGATGTGTCAGATATGACACATTGTATAAGCTTGATGCATGCATTGTTGAGTGCAATAGTACTTATGTGAAAAGAAAGTATGTGGAAGAAGTGATGGTTTCACCTTCAGTAGATGGTCATGGATTTGGGGTACCTAAGGGTGCTCTTTCTTCTGAAACAAAGTTACTTGCAGAGAAAATTGTTATGGCAGCAAAGACTTTTCCACATTGGAGAAAAGGGTCTAAGGACCTTGAAAAATAAAAACCTTGTTGAAGGTTTTTCTGATTGTAATCTTGAATTTGATTTATATGAGCATTAAATTTATGGAAAACAAAATTGTGTTCAATTTTACTCGAGTTCTCATAAATCTTATGGTGTATTGGATCTTATTCATTCTGATGTGTTTGGTCCTGTAGATGTTCCTTCGATTGGTAAATCCACATATTATGTTTCATTTATTGATGATTATAGTAGGACATGGGTATATTTTCTAAAGAGTAAATCTAAAGTTTTTAGTTGATTTAAAGAATTTAAAGCAATGGTTGAGTTGTAGATTGGAAAGAAAATAAAATGTTTGAGGACTGATAATGGTAGTGAATTTTTCTCTAATGATTTTGATAGATTTTGTAAAGATTGTCGCATTCATAGACAAAAGACAACTCTATATTCTCCACAACATGATGGAGTTGTAGAAAGAATGAACAGGACACTGATGGAGAAGGCTAGGAGTATGTTAAGTGGTGTTGGCCTAGAATAAAGGTTTTGGGCTGAAGTCGTTGCCACTACCTGTTACCCGATTAACATGTCTCCTACATCATATTTTGTTGATAAGACACCTATAGAGGTATGGTCGGGTCACAATCCTTCATTAATACATCTTATATTTTTTGGTTGCGAAGCATATGCACATGTTCCAAAGGATAAGCGAACAAAATTGGAGAAAAAGGTTGTGAAATGTATCTTCATCAGATACAGTTATGGTGTGAAAGGATACAACCTTTGGGAACTTGTTACACAAAAGGTAATATATAGTAGAAGTGTTATTTTTAGAGAAACTAAGCCTTCTTTTGTTACATTGCAGCCAGAACAAAGTAAACAAGAAGATGTGATTCAAATTTCTTCTACACCTAAGAAAGTTGAATCGAGGCCCATGGATAGATAAGAAGTTGAGGAGAGCTCATCTAGCTCTAAATCTTTAGAAGAGGAGTAATAACCTCCAACTCAACTTGTTCATAGGTCTACAAGGAATAGAAAACCACCTGAAAGGTATACACCTGATGATTGGAGATGTGTTTTTGCTTTGAATAATAACATGGATGAACCCAAATATGTAGAAGAGGCATTAGGTATGGATGAAGAAATGGAATCTTTGAAAAAGAATGATACATGGGATCTTGTAATGTTTCCTGAAGGACGGAAGCCTGTTGGTTGCAAATGGGTGTTCAAGAAAAATATTGGTTCATATGGAGGTATTGAGAAGTACAAAGCAAGGTTCCTCTCAAGTTGAGGGTGTTGATTATGGTGAGATATTCTCTCCTATTGCAAAAATGACATCCATTATATTTTTTCTTGCTATTGTTGTTATGATTTAGAGGTTGACCAAATGGATGTGAAAACTGCTTTCCTTCATGGTGACTTGGAGGAGGATATTTATATGACACAACTAGAGAACTACGTGGTGAAAGGTAAAAGTAAGTTGGTTTGCAAATTGAAGAAATATTTGTATGGGTTAAAACAAAGTCCTGGGATGTGGTACCATAAATTTGATACATATGTGTTGAGTTTGGGATTTGACTGTTCTAAATCAGATCATTGTGTTTATTATAAAATTGATGGTGATCATTTCTAGTTTATTGCATTATATGTTGATGATATGTTATTTATTGGCAAAGGGAAAGGTATGATTTCATAACTGAAATCTCAAATTGCTGCTAAATTTGAAATGAAATACCTTGGTGTAGCTAAACACATTCTTGGGATAGAAATTAGAAGAGATGGAGTGAACAAAAATCTATGGCTTGGCCAAAGTAAGTATGTCAATTCAAATTTATAGAGATTTAACATGCAAGACTGTAGACCATTGTGTGTTTCCCTTTCTATTGGAACAAAGTTATCTATTTTAGATTTTCCAACATCTCCAGCATAGATGGAAGACATGAGTAGAGTGTCTTACCAGAGTGTAGTTGGAAGTTTTATGTATGTTATGGTTTGTACTAGACCAGACATTGCCCAAGCAGTGGGAGTTCTTTCTAGGTATATGTCTAATCCTGGTAGAGTTCATTGGGATGCAATTAAAAGAGTCTTTAGATATTTGCGCAGTACCTTAGATTATTCTTTGTGTTATCATATTAATGTGATTGAAGATGAAATTTCCCTTGATATTCATGGTTATGTGGATTCAGACTAGGAAAGTGATATTGATAGCAGATGATCCACCAACGGTTATGTGTGTACTTTATTTGATGGTGCAATTAGTTGGATGAGTAAGTGATAGGATGTTGTTGCTTTTTCCACTACTGAATTAGAGTATATGGAAGCTACTCATGCTTGTAAAGAATCCATTTGGCTTAAGAGACTATGTTCAAATATTGGAATAAAACAAGGTGTAGTGATAATTTATTGTGATAGTTAAAGTGTGATATGTCTAGCCAAGAACCCAACATTTCATGCTAGGACCAAACACATTGATGTACAGTATCATTTTATTCAAGATATGATTGAAGATGGTAGGGTGAATTTTGTTAAGGCAGATACTTCGATGAATGTTGTTGATTCTTTAACTAAGCCTATGAGCAAAGAGAAGTTTAGATGGTGTTTAGATATTATGGGTCTTTTGGCCCCTAGCAATTAAGAGACAATGTTTACTATGAATAAATATTCAACAAGCTCCCTTCGGGTATATTTTTACTCTAAGTATCGGTCCGCGCATCGCAAATAATCCCTCGGCCTTTTTTTCAAAGTCTATTGCCCCCTCCACATGTCTACTCTACACACCCCAGAGGTTTCCTTTCCTTCGCATCTCAGGAATCCCCGCTATGCTTCCACGTGTCATAGCTGTGGGCCAATTTGATATTTCCTTTTTGCTTCCTCATCAGGCCCCACTCAAGTGCCATGTAGCTCTCATTCCCAAAGAAATTCAGTGGGCCACACGATCGGCGTTTGTGATGCACTCTTGTTACATGTCTACTCTGTGCAATCTTTCAGCGAAAGGATGAAATAATGACTACGGGCAGCAAAATGCTACCATGCGTCTCTTTTGCACCCAACCAATGATCCCTTTCCTCCACTTTTGGATAGATCTCTGCCCACTTGGCACATGTCACCTTGGTGCAAGTCTTCAATGAAAAAAGATAAAGGTTCACACAGGAAGCACTATGCTGCCACGTGACTCTTCGGTGGGTTTTGTATTCGAGCGATGAATCAAGCGAACCAAATGTTGCAACTAGCCACCGTGTGTCATAATTACTTCATGGGATGATGACACTTGTCTGTTTGACCTTACTGGGACCACCGCCATCATTTGCAGGGGATGCACTTGAGCCTGGAATGACCGGATGCTTGGTTTCAAATTTTTTGGTTGCAACGGCTTGGGGAATATACTTATTTTTGCATCATTTCCAAAGATCGCGAAATCTTTTATGTTACTACTCTTCGAGGTAGTGGGAGTTTTCTGCTATATATACTTCTCTCTGTTTTGAGAGGAGTCTAGATTTTGAAGGAACACTAATTTTAGGAAAAGACACCATGCCTTTATTACTATTTTATTTTTATTGCAAAATACTTTCAGACTGTGCCAATTGTTCAGCCTTTCTATTCTTTCATGCTATTTGATTAAACTTTAAACTGTGTTGCTATTGTCTGGATATTTCATTTGAGAACTTTTATATATATTAAATCCAATTTTTCTTATCTAGATCATGTATAATGACTCTTCTTGGCAGTAGGAATGTATGCAATGTTGTTTTATGTCAATGAATGGATTATCTATACTTTAATCTTCAGTTTCTACCTTTCTGGAACACTACAAATACCAATCGGGCTCTTAGATCTATGATTTATCATGCCTACCATTAATTCTCAGCACATTGCCTTAGGTTAGAATTTATTTTATTATATCTATTTCCTTTTCCCTTTCCAAAACCCCATTATAGAAGGAGTCAACTTCTCTAAAAACCTGGAGGTCACTCAGTTTAGCGCAAAAGTTCCCCCATAAACTGAGTTTCCCATAAGACACTGTTACCTTGTCAAATTTTGGCATCAACAATTTGTTCTTTTTCTGGCACGCCTAGTGGGATAGAACTTAAATGAATTTTCACTTTAGAAGGGTGTATGAGCCATCGACCTGTAACTAGATCCCAAACTGTAAACAACCCTAGTTTACTAGTACCACCACTAGGAACAGTGCAGGCGGCAAGTCAGTTGGTTACCGTTCCGCTCGCGCCACCCGTTCCTCTAACCATGTTGCTAGCTGCCAATAGAAATTACATGGCATGGGACACTAGAAGTCCCTTGGTAGCTCCAATAGCACTCGCTGTATGAGGTGCTATCCCGATCTTAGCTATGAAAGCTATACCCAAGTTTACTGGAGATGGCTCAAGAACACCTACAGAACATCTGCAAGATGTGACAGACATGTGTCTAGTGCACGGGATCACTGCACATAATGTATATCTAAGGCTCCTCGCCGCATCTTTCAAAGGAAAGGAACTGAATTGGTACCAAACACTACCACCTAGCACTATTAGCATATGGTATGAGCTCGAAGATCTATTTTATGAGAGATTTTCAAATGGCATAGATCGCTCCTCACTGTACCATCAACTATCTATCATAAAATGAGCTCCCCAAGAGGCTATGATGGACTTCAATGCCCGATTCCACACAAATTGGTAGAGGATCCCTATTTCTATACGCATGACTCCTAAGTTGGCGTTCATATTTTATCTCAATTCCATCAACCCTGACATTTCTATGATGATCAAGTCTTTGGGAGGAGCTACTCTACCAGATGCTTATAGTGTCACCATCAAAGCCGAGAATCATTTGATAGATTGTGGAAAGTTTCCTTCTCGGCCCATCATGCCGATATTTCTTGAAATATCGATGCCCGCACAAGAAGTCACATCGACTAGCATGCCTGCAACTCCCCAGTCAATGTACACATATGTGGCAGCACCACAAAATGTCACCTCTACATCTAGTTCTTCCAAGGATGAAATCAACGATCTTAAAGAAATGTTGCAAACTATGGAAAATGATATAACCACCCTCAAGTGGAACCAATCAATGCCTCTGAAGCTTTCCTATCAGAACTATCAAGGCAGACGATCCTCATATCAACAGAATCAGTACCAAGGCAGTTCTCACACTAATCCACCAGCTCTGACAGCCAACCAAATGGTGTCGGTGCCTACTCTACTAACAAGCGCTTCACCAAGCTCGAGTAGGGAATTGACCGCAGGACAAAATAACCTCATTGATGATATCAATCTGTGGTGCTTCCCTTGCAGTGATGCACATATGCCTCGAAGTTGTCCACATGGAAACTTACAACAAAAGGTGGCAAAGTAACACAACCAAGGCACGACACCAAACCACAGAGATTATGTATATTCCTCACCACAAATGGAGAGTGTGGTTCTTACCATGTAGATGCAAGGGATGTCTCTAGAACAAGAATCTGACATCGCTCCTGATCACGCGCTCTTCTCATGGATGGAAGAAGAAGAAACGGTGTTTGCTAATGATATGTCCATATCCAAAACACCACAAGTGCAATCTGACTATAACACTCGCTCAAAGAGGAGATTTATCGGTGAATCATTTGCTCCGCAACTAGCCAGCTCGCAACCTAAAGGTGTTTCCGATCATATACTAAGCACTTCCACTATGTCACCGCAATATCAGCCGTGAAAGGAAATTATCATAATGAGAGCAAAGGAGCAAAAGCCTCCAATTTTGCCACCTTTCAATGTGGTGGAACAGTTTAAAAAATAATCCGCTAATGTGTCTCTATGGGACATTCTAGCTATCTTAGAGCAGAAGACACTATTACAAAAGGCACTTCAAGCAGAGATCAGCGCAACGCCAACGGAGTAGTTAGCCAATGCAAAGGTTGTTAATAAACTATCTCCTACTAAAGTCCTTATGAACAACACAAAAGAATCCCCTGTCGAAGTCAGAAAATTTGAAGCCTCAACCCTTCTTATTAACTCTCATTATAGGGAAGAAGTTATTGCACAATGTTATGATTGATTCTGGTGCTAGCACCACAGTTATGCCTAAAAAAATAGTTGAAACTTTAGGACTCAGCTACGAACCCATGAAAAGGGGAATAATGTAGCTTGATGGGAACAAAGTCAAAACTATAGGTATGATCAAAGCACTTCCTTTAACTCTATTTTCTTGCCCTAGTATCACTGTGCCACAAGACATTGTGATCATAAATGTTCCTCTCATGTTCAGCCTCTATCTATCCTGAGAATTTACTTCAAAGGTGGGTGGATACCTATCCCTAGATTGGTCACATTTGATTCTCAGAACCAAGCACGATGCAAAAATGAAGATAGAATCAGAAGCGTTACACTCTGAACATGTAGCAGATGAAGCCATGATCAATTTTGAAGTTGTGCATACTTCCATCACCAAGCAAGAAATGAATTACATTGAATTATTAGAGGAGGAAAAGGTGACTGGAGACCGGAATGATCAAGAGGATGCTCTATTAAGTGAACACATGGATAGAGACCCTTTCGGTAATTACCATGCTACAGGATTGGGCACCTATGTAACCTATGATGAAGACCAAGTGCTCCCAAAGGTTGCTAGAGAGTTCAAAGGTGACCAAGCACCTGATTTGTGGATGTTGTACTTTGGCGGGGCAAGATGCAAAGTAGGAAACGGAGCAGGGATATGTTTGATATCCCCACAAAATGAAAAGATACTAAGGCCTTTCCGCTTCCAGTTCGCTTGTTCTAACAATGAGGCTAAATATGAAGGATTAGTTCAAGGTTTAAGCCTTGCGAAGTGAATGGGCATTAAGAAATTAATGGTGTTTAGAGAATCTGAATTGGTGGTCAACCAAGTCCGGGGAATTTCTACGGCAAGGAATGTCCACATGAGATCCTATCAGCATTGAGTTTGGGACCTAGTTGAGGGTTTTGAAGCCTTCAACATTTAGACTAGAATCGAGACACAGATTGCATGGCAGAAATCGGATCCCATTTTGATATCATGTCTCCGACCTGATACATAACAAACACTCTGTATGAGTAATAGTCTGACCAGCGATTCCCGCTAATGATCAAAGTTGGCAGGTGTTTGAAAGTGATGAACACATTGCTTTGTTCATCCAACAATCGAGGGAATTCGCCGATCAGCTCCAACCAAAGATCATAGAGGCTTATGAAGGACAAATCATGCAACTCAAATCCAACAAGCTTCTGAAAGGATAGGTTACTCTCGAAAACCTTTTTTATTGTGATGATGCAAGAAATGATAGAGGTAAGTTTGTGGCAGATAAAAGTGACTACATAGACCTTCAGGTCTCAGATGGCAGAAACCTTCGAGTCGGGAAAGATGTCCTGCACTATGACAAAGAAAGGCTCATCAATTTTTGTGAGAAATATGAAGGGGTAGTGGCCTAGTCTTATGATGACCTAAAGGGATACAATCCTTACATCATCCAACACACCATCGAGCTAACAAAGGGTGAAAAACCAGTCCGACAAAAGCAGAGGCCAGTAAACCCCAAAATTGAAGCACTAATGGTGCAAGAACTAACAAAGCTAATTGAGTCGCGGATTGTCTTCTCTATCAGGCATAGCACATGGTTATCCAATCTAGTCCTAGTTCAAAAGAAGAATGGAGATATCCACTTATGTGTGGACTTTCAAAACCTGAATAGAGCATCCCTAAAAGATCACTATTCGTTGCCTTCTATGGAGACAATCCTACAAACAATGGCAGGATCAGAAATGTTTTCCCTACTTGATGGATTTTTTGGTTATAATCAAATCTAAGTTAAAGAGGAGGATCAGCACAAGACCACGTTCACCACAAAATGGGGAAAATTTGCATATGCTAAAATGCCTTTTGGTTTATCCAATGCAGGGGCAACATTCCAGTGGGCAATGGACATCACTTTCAGAGAGTTGATCGATAAGATTATCCTGATTTATTTGGATGATCTTATTTTGTTTTCTAAGTCTAAGGATGATCATTTTGATCACTTAGAAATGGTTTTTCAGAAATGCCACGATTTTGAGGTTTCCCTTAATCCAAAAAAATGTGTATTCGAAGTGCCACAAGGAAAGCTATTAGGACACGTGGTGTCCAAAGAAGGAGTTTCAATCGACCCCAAGCGGGTGAAATCCATCAAGGAACTTCCCCTTCTGGTTAACAAGAAAGGAATTTAGTCCTTCCTGGGCAAGGTAAATTTTGTTAGCAAGTTTATTTCTGACTTTGCGAGAATAATTAAGTCGACCACCCTAATGCTTAAAAAGGATCAAGCATTCAAGTGGACAAAGGAAGTGCGAGAATCCTTTGAAAAAGTTAAGGATGTTATTTTCGTAGCTCTAGTACTGGTTAATCCAGACTTATCTAAGGATTTTATAATGTATGCATTCAGTAGCAAGTCTAGTATTACTACTGTCTTAAATCAAAAGGATAATGAAGGAAAAGGAGAACATCCAGTGGCATTCTACTTCCAGACCCTGAAGGAATATGAGACGAATTATAATTTCGTCGAAAGGAAAGCCTTTACAATAGTGAAGGGACTTAAGAAAATTTTCCATCTAATTTCCTACAACAAAGTGATTTTCTATGTTGTGCATTCCAATGTGAGCGAATATATCATGAGGGAGAAATCATGGAAAAAAGAGCTAATTGGATCACCAAGATCCTTGAATATGACATTGAGGTCAAACCCACTAAAACTGTCAAAGGAAAAGGATTGTGCGAATACATGGCACATGACGAAGAGATACCCACCGAGGAAGAGCAACCAGAGCTTGTTCTAATAAATGAGCGAAGATCTGAGGGTTGTTGGCTAACAGATAAAGTGAGGTTTATGCAAATAGGAAAGTATCTTCCAGGTCTTTCCTCCCAAAAGAGGAGATACTATCAGCTATAGAATTGTTGATATTCGCTTATGGAAGGGGTCCTTTTCAAAAGGAATTTCAATGGTCTCCTCTTGCGATGCATTACTACAGAGCAAGCGAAGAGAATCCTCAACACTTTCCAAAATGGTGTTGTGGGTGGACACTTCTCTGCTAAGACCACCGCCATCAAAATCATGTGCACAGGTTACTATTGGCCCATGCTTTTCAATGACTCCCACTATTTGGTAAAATCTTGCAAAGAATTCCAGTTCTTTACAAGCAGAAGGAAGAATTTTGCAATGCCTCTCAAGCCTATAGTAGCGGATGAACCGTTTGCACAATAGGGTCTAGACTTCATCAGGATGATTAATCTTGCTTCCAGCGTCGGGCACAAGTGGATTTTGACCACCACAGATTACTTCACAAGATGGACAGAGGTTGTTTCGCTTAAAAACTTAATAGAGGTAGAGATAGTGGATTTCCTCAAAGAGCTGGTGACAAGGTTCGGTCCTCCGAAGACTATCATTTCCAATAATTTCAGAGCTTTCCTAGGTGCAAAGGTATGTCACTTTGCATTAACAAATGGCATATTCCTTAAGACATCGTCAAATTATTACCCGCAGGGAAACGACCTAGCGGAGTCAATGAACAAAAACCTAGTCCGACTCCTTAAAAGAATTGGGTCGGAGCACCAGAGAGAATGGCACAAAAACCTCTGAACGGAACTTTGGGTAGACCACATAACTCCTAAGAAATTCCTTAAGACTTCACCTTATGAGTTGGTATACGGGAAAGAGGCACTGTTTCCTATATCTATAGAGATTCCAACACTTCAACTGTTCAAATCCCTTGAGATAGAACAAAATGGCACCATGGAGGTTTGGCTTGCTGAACTGTTAGATGTACAAGAAAAAAATGAGAATTCCCTAATATCCATGACAAACCACTAACAAGTGGTCAAGCGATGGTTTGACAAGAGGGCTTTTGACCAAGGCCTAAAGTGTAGAGACTTAGTGACGAAATATAATGAAAGGGCTGCTAAGCCAGGTCAGCATTGAAAATTTGATAGCCTATGGGAGGGCCCCTTTAAAATCATTCAATGCAAAGAGCATAATACTTTCAAGTTAGAAAGCATGGAATAGGAACCCTTGGGAATCCAGGTCAACGGGATTCATCTTAAGTTGTTCCATTAAGTGCCGAATTTTATTATTGTACATATGTGAATAATGTTTTTATTTTCTTTCTCTTTGTGTTGGCTGGTCTTTTCAAAGATTAGTTTTGATTTTGGTGGAAAGCAACCCATCATTGCAGAGAGTAGAGTAGTGGAATTACTTTATAGAAATAATCAGGAAATACACCCATATGGAAAGGAAATATGCAAACATGCTAATGAAAAAGAACCCATACATCAGATATGCATTTAAAGAAGAGAGAGTCATGGATTTTATAAAGATATATGTCATTATATATATATATATATAT
>VDFB02029184.1:0-41221 GCA_007258455.2 Sequoia sempervirens | reverse complement strand
GTCCCATTCTTTGGTGCCACAACAAACTTATATCAGACTTGAGATACAAGGGAACTAACCATCAACACCCTTTAGTCAATAGATAATTTGCATGAGTCTCTCCTTCCTACAACAACTATATTCTTAATCCATTTCTTGATTCTTTACAAGTATTATTCTGAAACACAATTTTAAAACCATTGCTACACATATGTACAAAACTCAAAAGGTTATGCCTTAAACCCTTTACATAATATACATTATCATTTTTGTGTATTCCATCAAAACTAATTGTACCTTTCCCAACAATCTTCACTCCTGAATCATCACCAAACATTACTGAACCACCATCATACTTTTCAAGTTTAGTAAACTTACTTTTATCTCCAGTCATGTGATTAGAGAATCCACTGTCAATCACCCAGTAGTCTTCATCGTGTCTAGCATGAAAGGTGGTGACCAAAGTACCTTCCATCTCATTCTTTTTGTTCTTTGAAACATTCTTTCTTGCACATTTTCTAGGGTTAGTAGACACAGATTTATTCTCCAAAGCTAAAATTAAGCATTCACTATCATCACCCTCATAATTAGATTCATCATCATAGATTTCGGCTTCTTCCTTAACATAATACAACTCTTCTTATATTTCTTATCCTTTATATCCTTATTTTTATGATCCTTGTTCTTCTTATAAACAACTCTATTCAGACATCTTGAAGCATAATGACCAATATTACCACAACTAAAACATTTAAAGGGAAACATACTCTTTATACTTACCAAGACCTTCAACTTCCTAGTAAATTTTCTTCCAACTCATCAACCATCAAGAATGGATCATCCCTAGCCTTTGTTGTTTTTTTAAATGATTTTTTTGTCTTTTGCTCCTTTCCAAACTTTCTCATCTCAAATGCAACCAAGGTGCCAAATAGCTCTTCTTTAGTATACTTCTTAGGATCATACATTTCTTCAATAACTGATATCTTATCACTGTAACACTCAAGTAAGGTTATTAGGATATTCTCAATTATATCTTCATCAATCAATTTACCCCCTTGATTCCTAACATCATTTTTTGTCAGTTCAACCCTCTAGAAATAGCTTGCAAAATCTTCACCTTCTTTCATTTTCAACTTCTCATATATCTGCTTTACCATCAGATTCTTTGTCAATTTCACTCTATCATTTCCATCATATATCTTCCAACTTCTCCAAACTTCATGAGAAGTGTCTAGAGAAAGAACCTTAGTTTGCTTAGAAGGTTTTAGATAGCACCAAAAATATCATACCACGCCTTCTCATTCTCCCTCATAAGCGTAAACCTCATTCACATTAGTAGACCAATTCGTCGGGAGCAACATACTTCATCTCAATAGCCTTCCAGTTTTTGTAACCAAGAGAAATAATATATCCTCTCATATGCACTTTCCAGTCACTGTAATTAGATCCATCGAACATAGGGATCACCAACTTATGTGCCATCATATCTTCCTTAAGTGGTTAAGCTTTGCACCAAGGAACCAAAGCTCTGATACCAATTGTTAAAAGGTGCAGGACAATTGAGAGGGGGGTGAATTAGTTGTCACCAAATTTAACCTCAAAACATCAACACTTATTAACTTTACAACCACATTGTTCTGTTATTAAGTATGAATATGAAATGCAGATAACAAAAAGGAAAATCAACACCAAGAACACTAGATTTTACGTGGAAAACTCAATGAGGGATAAACCACGGTGAGGACTAACTCAAAATATAAAGTGATATCAAAATAAAATACAAAGGCTCAATGCCAAGGGCTCACTCCCTAGAGAAGGACTCACTATCCAGACACAAAAGCTCATTGCCTACAGAAAGAACTCACTGTCCAATAAAAAGGCTCACTACCTACTGTACAAAAGAGAACAAAAGATCCACCATAGAAATTTTCACACATCCACATCCTTGATCAGAAGATTGTAGAAACCTTCAACTCACTGCTTTCAGGAATCTAACACAATGAAGTACTACAACCTCAAATCTCTTTCGCACAACTCTGCTCTTCACTTGTGGCTTAGTTCATTACTTTGCATCATACAATTCTTTACATCTTGACTTTCATTTATACCATCTTCAACCTTAGAAACTTTCTCCAAGGCTAACCACATATGCTTTATTTCATAAATTCAAATTAGGTCAGAAACTCAACATTCCTGCGATGGAAAGGAATGAGAGTGGGCCAATTAAATACTTAGACAAGACCAAAAATAATGTCTCAGATCAACCACACGCTTCCTTAATTAAATTTTAATTCTTCATATGAATTGTAAACACCAGGTCAGCCACACCTAATGAAAAAATAAATGAACATTGAAGTACATGCTTCCCAGCAAGAATATAACATGCAGATGATGTAACACACTTCATCATGCATGAGAACACATCTCAAGTTCCTTCAAATACATCTGTAGCAAGTGTATAACAACCTTCAAACATAGAACTCCCTCCATCAGTCCATCTGGATTGTGCAAACACATACATCAACTCTGAAACTCAAATTCTAGATCACCAAACCACAAACATCTTTGCTAGAACCTAGATAACACCATTACAAGACATATTCCAGATCCACAAGGCCTAAAACAAAACAGTGGAGACTGCGGAGAAAAATCATTTCTCCCAATCCATAGAAAGCCAACTCTGTCAAAACAGTTCACACACCGATGAACACAACTTTCAAACTTCATCAAACCAGAAGCTACAATTGTATAGATATCACCATGAGATCATCAACAACAACCCTTTAGATCCACACAACCATAGAAGCAACATAGGAGAAGCACATAGCACATATCGAAGAACATTATGAACACATACACAACTCTCACTTCACTCTTTATTAATTTTCTCAAAAGCACTTGGAAACCCATCACTTCAACACATCATTTCAACACATCTGTAACATCATAAGGATAGCTCCATGTACTCAAAACATCTCAATAGTATCTCAATTATACATGCAAAATCTACAACATACTAAACTGCGTTGACATCAATGACAACACCATCAAACTTGCTCATACTTGCAACACCTAAAACATCTGACTTATAATTGATGATTTAAAATGAGTAAAAATGCTTATAAATATGCTTCTCAAGCTTTAATATAGGTCTACATTGGCCACAAGGGTTAATAACCTGATGAATGATCATACATGAAGGTTGGCCTCAAAATATCGAAATATAACTTCACGCAAAAATAAGTAACTTGTGAATCTCCAAGATAGGTCCTAACTAACCCAAGATGCTTGTATGATGTCCTATTTAGCTTCACATGATCTAGAATAGGTCCACACAAAGAAATATGAACAAGGTCAGCCCCAAATTCTCTAACTGGTAACATAGTGAAATTATGAGAGTGATAACTTTTGGTTGACAAATGCAAATGATGTGAAATCTGGCTATGTGATAGATTTTGATGTGTAGATGTTATATTCTACTCCTCAAGTTGAGAAAAAATGATGTAATAAAACTACTAAAACTACTACGAAATTCAATGTAAGAAAAGAATTGTTTTTGGTTGATATAGGATTGCTTTACAACCAAGGATGCTCCTGCATCAGAATTACAAAACCTATCAATGTAATTTGAAAGGAATGTTAGTTTGGAAAGTAGAAAAAGAAGAGGTCCAGGAATAAATAATTTTCTACCATAGGTCCTTTGGAGTTGGTTCATATAGACCTATGTGGACCTACCAGAATAAGAAGTTCTCATGGTGACAGGTATTTTATGTTATAATTGATTGATGATTATTCTAGAATGACAGGTGACATTTCTCAAAGGAAAATTAGAAGCTCTAGATAATTATAAAGATTTAAATCTATGGTTGAGAATAAAATGAATTTAAAATTCAAGTTCTTGAGGTAGATAATAGAGGTGGTGAGTTCACCTCCATTGAGTTTAACAATTTTTAAAATCATGGAATAAAGAGACATCTATCAACTTCTAGGACTCCTCAATACAATGGATTTGTGGAGAGGAAGAACAAGATAGTTCAAGAAGTATCTAGGACAATGATGAAGGAAGAAAATCTATCATAATGCTACTAGAAAAAATAAATTCATACTATAGTGTGCATTCTTAATAGAGGTCAAGAAAGTGTAATGTGTTGAAAGACTCCTTATGAGCTATGGTATGAAAAACCTTTGACTGTGAAATATTTCAAAGTTTTTGGAAGAAAATGCTAGAATCTGAAGAGATGAAGAAAACTTAGAAATGTTTGATGCAATATTTGATGAAGGAATATTCCTTGGATACTATATATAAGAAGGCATGTACATGTGTTATAACAAAAGTTTGAAGAATATTGTTGAGAGTGCAAATGTTAAACTAGTTGAAGAACCACTATAGAGTTTAGTATTAATAGAAGGATATGAATCTAATGAATCCCCTTACAATGAGGAAGAAAAGGATGAAGAGAAGGAAAAAGAGATGACAATCATAGAGGAAGAAGCTCTCGAAAATATCCCTAAGACTCCTATGTATAGAAGGATCACTCTAAATCTCTAATCATTTGAGATAAGAGAAAATATGTGTTGTCAACAAGAAAAGCTACTATGATAGAGGAATAGGTAAACATTTTTCTACTTTCAAAGGTAGAACATAAAACTATAATTGAGGCATGCAAAGATGAGAATTGGATCAAGGCTATGAAAGAAGAGTTGGAATAGATTGAGAAGAATTAGACTTGGGAATTGGTCCCAAGACCAACAAATAAAGATGTGATAGGAACTAAGTGGGTTTTTCAAGAACAAGTTAAATGAGGATGGAAAAGTGATGTCAAACAAGGAGATCTTTGACAAAACCAATAGAATTTAAGTTTTTACAACCAAATTTAAAACTCACAAACCCTATCAATGGGATTCCCTCACAATTTCACCATTCTGCCTAGTAGGTCTGCAGACCTAATTTCTTGACCATATCTTTGATAATTCCTTAACAAACTATCCAACCCTAAATCATTTCAAACAACCATTAATGCATTCTTTAACATATCACAAACTCTCATATGACTCTTTTTTACCAACACCCTCAAACCCAAGAAACAACATTGTCCAAGACCCTAATTAGGTTAGTTTTACAAAGCAAGTCCACTTTAAACTTTCCCTTTCACCCAAAACTCAATCCCAATGCTCTAGGTGGGGTTCAAAATGACTGATTCCACCACTTTCAATAATTGGTAAGGACTACAAACCCCCTAACCCTCATTCAATGTTTGTAAGGGGAGGGTTTATTGAAAAGGCTATTTCCAAACTTCTCCAAACTCTACCAATGACTCAAAAACCTTTTAAAATTCCTACAAAAACTTAATAAATCACCAGAAATTGTTGCCTCCTAGTTTTACATCATTAACCTCACTCAAACCTCCCATTTACACTCAAAATCCACCATTTGCTAACTAGAGCAACACAAGAAACCCATTAAAAGACCTTCCTCACCCCTGAAACCTCTTGGGAACTTAAAACACACCAAAAGAGGCCATTCCACTGAGCTACAAAATTTTACAATGGGTGGAATGGCTTAACTCATTATTTCACACTATCAAACCCTTGTTTTTGGGGTTTCTCAAGCAGCTATAGAAAATTGAATCAAACTCCCCCTAAATTCTATATTTGACTCTCAAACCAAATGAAAATGGAAGTTAACTCATGCCTTTACACATTTCAAATCACTTTGAATCCAAATTCTGTAGTACGGGTCCATACAGACCTGAAAATGACAAGAATACATAGAAATTTAATGAAACATAGGGGAATTTCTTATTTCTTGTCCTTCACAATCCTTCAACAACCATTTACATCGATGGATTTCACATATTTAAACATTTTCCACCAAATAAAATCTCACAAACTGACTTAACAACCCTCAACTAGGTATGTGCAAGATCATCATGGAAAAAGCAGGCCCTTAAGTGGCAAAAAACTTAGAAAAATCAGAGTTAGGCAACTTGACGTAAAAATTTGAATAAGTTATCTATATTATTTCAAAATTATGTAAGAATAGAATATGTAGAAAATTTAATGTAGTTTATAAACTACTACGTTTTTTTTTTTTAAATCTATTTGGTAAAAATTTGAAATTTCAATGCAATAGCACTTAAATTTCGAAGTGGAAAAAATAAGTGGTGTCTCATTTCAACCACCCTAACCACAATAAAATGATAATATTTTTATAAGATTTTAGATATAAGTAAATAATATTTTTTATTAGCACTTAAATTTTAGGACTCATGCCCATGTGATGTATATTTTTGTAATTTTTTTCCAATAAATAATTAATTATGAAACTTTTATTACAACTTTAAAAAATATAAAACCTCATGTCTAACTACCTTAACTTGTCAAAACTTCGTGAACGTATTTTTTTTCAATTAATTCTATAGTATATTGTAGATATATAATGATGAATGTTTTGATTCAAAAATGATACCATTTGAAAGCTAGTTATATATGTTTTTCTTCAATCAGCCTATCAATCAAGACTTTAGTCGTAATTCAAATAGAAAATGAATAATAATTATTTATTAAATTCAAAGTAAAGCATAATTCATATTGGTGGAAAGCTGAGAATCTCCTTTAAAACCCCTTTTCGTTTCATCAATTTTGGGTAAAAAAAATTCGTCAGCCACATGCCCTACACATACCCATCATACCGCCACTATTTGGCCCAACATGATCCTGTACATACCCAACTAAATTTCAAACTCCCCATGACCTTTGGAATTCAAAAATTGCACTTTTTTGCATTTTTTATTGACAACATTTTGTACTTTTTGTAATATTTTTCAAATTGACTCTTCTAACCACCTAATGGACTCAAATGACTACAAAATACAAAGAATGGCCTTGACATGGCCTTATTACATCACAAAGACTCAAACTTTCAAAAACCAAAACTAAGATCCCCTAATTTCATGTCTTGAACTTGGTGCACCTGCACCATACAACCCCCCTAAAGAAAACGCATGTCCCATGAGGACTACACTGCAATAGATTATGCTTCTTCATATCATATCCTCTTCCTTTAGATGCTCCTTCACCTAGTAACATCTTCCACTAGTTCAAAAGCTGGAAACTTGCCTCAAACTTTTCCTTCTTGGACTATCCACTACCTTGACATTGCTCCACTTTCCCAAACAAAATTGTTGCACATTTACTGACCTTGATTTCATCTGGCATTGATGCAAAATTACCTCTATCAACTTGGCATTTGACTGTCCTCTCTTGTATTTTTGAAACGTACCTAAACTTACTCACTTGGTCTTGCCAAACTCCTTGTTTCATTTCCACTTTTGTCTTCATAACCTTCCCTGAACTTTCTACCTTTGAAACTTATGTCCTAATAGACTTATGAACCCATGTATAACCAAGTTTAGTAACCACTACCCCATTAAATTTGGAAATTTCAGTCTTGACTTCTATTTCTTTCAAAGGACATATCACTGTTCCAATCATAATTTCATCACCTCTTCTCAACCCATTTTGCTTCCTCAACAACAATTCATCCTTGACCTTATCTAGGATAGTCTCTAACATCTTCTTCTCACCATTTCTCCTTTCTAACTGTGCACCACCCTTCAACATCTTAATCCTATCATCTACAACTTTTGTTATGGCTGCCAATTAAACATTCTTAACTTCCTCAATCTTCGCATACTCTTTTATTCCCATCACAATCACCTTGGTTGTCTTGATCTGTTGCTTAACTTCTTCTTGCAATGGAAGCAAAGTAAAAGTGTTCCCATCATGCTCAATTTGATATGTATTATTGCTTCCATCATACATGGCATGTTTATCAAATTTCCATGGTCTTCCAAGCAACAAATGGCAACATTGCATTGGTAGAACATCACAAAGTACCCTATCTATATACCCTCCAATCTGAAACTCAACTAAAGTTTACTCATTAACTAGAAGTGACTGATTATCATTTAACCATGAAACCTTATAGGGTGTTTCATGAGGTACTTTTACCAAATTTAACTCATCTACCATTTCACTTGATACTATATTATTAGTGGAACTTGAATCTATCACTAACTTGCATACTTTACCTTTGCTATTGCATGTGGTCTTGAATAGATTTCTCCTTTGCATTGGTTCCTTCTCCTTGAAGGCCTTCAAAATTTTCCTTCTCAACATCAAAGATTCACCAACTTCAGGTGCAACAACATGAATTGAAGAATTGACACTTTTTTGATCTTCTTGCACAATTTGGACTCTCTTTTCACCTCTTCTCTCACCCCCACTTGAAGTAGCACCAAAATTTTTAGGGCACTTAAAGGATGGATGACCAAACTCACCATAGTTGTAACACCTTCTGAAAAACACATTAGAACCTCTTCCTTGATATGTATATCTACCCCTAAAGCTTGTTCTTCCACCTCTCCATCCACCTCTAGATTCAGCCACTTGTTCTTTACTTTTACCAATATCTTCTTGGTCTTCATTGGACTGTTTTGGAGTAGAAAAATTTCCTCTTCCTCTTGAAGTGATGCATCTCCCTCTTTTTTTCTTTTCTCGTCTCCTTTTCACTTTTTATTCTTCCCTTATAGCCATTTGAAAACATTTTTCAACTATTTTTCCTGTCATCAAACTTACCTCATCCTGAATATTATACCTCAGACCATTAAGATATCTTGCTAACTTTTTCTTCATCTTCCTCATGCTTTGTCCTTATGCTTAATCTATAGAACTCCTCAGTGTATGCTTGCACATCTAAGTCCTTTTCCTTGAGATTTTGAAGTTTTTTAAGCAATTGCACATTGTAATCACTAGGAAGGAACTTACCTTTGAGTTTTGTCTTCATTCTCTCCCAAGAAGTAATCTTGGTCTTCCCCTTTTTCTGCCTTTCATCTTGCACAAAGTTCCACCATAGTAAAGCACGTCCTTTCAACTTGGTCTTAGCCTTATTCACCTTGTGATCTTCATCTACTTCTTCACTTTCAAAGTAATTATCCATGGCTCCTATCCAATCCAAGAGCTCTTCACCATCTAGTTTATCTCCATACATAGGAAAATCCATTTTGCTATGTCCATCACCTTTCATAGCCTTCAAAAGCTTTAGCATCCTCACATCCTCTGGATCCAACTCTTCCTCTTCACCAGAAGTTTCTTCCTCTTCATAATCACTTTCATCCATGGTGACCCCAACATTAGACTTCAATGCAGCAATCTCCTTCTTCAAGGCTTCTAATTCTCTAGCATGCTGATGAATCTTTCTAATAATAGTGCTTCCTTTAGGAGGCATCTTGATTCCTCCAATTCCACATTTTTCCTTGCACAGAAACTTTCAACCTTCTCCCTCAAGAGACCTACTTCCTAGGCTCTAATACTAATTGATGTCAAACAAGGAGATCTTTCACAAAACCAACATAGTTTAAGTTGTCACAACCAGCTTTGAAACTCACAAACCCTATCAATGGGATTCCCTCACAGTTTCACCATTCTGCCTAGTAGGTCTACAGACCTAATTTCTTGACCATATCTTTCATAATTCCTTAACAAAATCTCCAAACCTTAATCATTGCAAACACCCATTAATGTACTCTAGCATTTCACAAACTCTCGTATGGCTCTTTTGGACCAACACCTTCAAACCCAAGAAACAACGTTTTCCAAGACCCTAATTAGGTCAGTTTTACAAAGCAAGACCACTTTAAACTTTATCTTTCACCTAAAACTCAATGCCAATGCTTTGGGTAGGGTTCAAAATGACTGATTCCACCACTTTTAGCAATTAGTAAGGACTCCAAACCCCCTAACTCACTAACCCTCATTTAATGTTTGTAAGGGGAGGGTTTATTGAAAAGACTATTTCCAAACTTCTCCAAAATCTGCCAATGAATTAGACACCTTTTAAAATTCCTACACAAACTTAATAAATCACCAAAAATTGTTGCCTCCCAGTTTTACATCATTAACCTCACTTAAACCTCCCATTTACACTCAAAATCCACCATTTGCAAACTAGGGCAACACAAGAAACCCATTAAAAGACCTCCCTCACCCCTAAAACCTCTTGGGAACTTAAAACACACCAAAAGATCCCATTCCACTAAGCTACATAATTTAATAGTGGGTGGAATGGCTTAATTAATTATTTCACACTATCAAACCCTTATTTTTGGGGTTTCTCAGGCAGCTACAAAAAAGTGAATCGAACTCCCTCTAAATTTTTTATTGGAATCTCAAACAAAATGCAAAAGGAATTTAACTCATTCCTTTACACATTTCAAATCACTTTGAATCCAAATTCTACAATACAAGTTCATATAGACCTGGAAATGACAAGAATACAAAGAAATTTAATGAAAAATAATGGAATTTCTTATTGCTTGTCCTGTACAATCCTTCAACAACCATTTACATCGATAGATTTCACGTATTTAAAAGTTTCCCACAAAGAACAACCTCACAAACTAACTTAACAACCCTAAAATAACTTTCAAACTCCCCATGACCATTGAAATTTAGAAATTGCACTTTTTTGCATTGTTATTAACAACATTTTGCACTTTTTTGCAATATTTTGAAAACTGACTCTGCTAACAACCTAATGGACTCAAATTAATACAAAATACCAAGAATTTCCTTGACATGGCCTTATTACATCACAAAGACTCAAACTTTCAAAAACCCAAACTAAGATCCCCTAATTTCATGTCTTGAACTTGGTGCACCTGCACCATACAACCCCCCTAAAGTAAACTCATGTCCCATGAGGACTAAACTGCAGTAGATTATGCTTCTTCATAGAATTCCCTTTTCCTTCAGATGCTCCTTCACCTGCTAACCTTTTCCACTGGTTCAAAATATGGAAACTTGATATACTTGTGTGTAAGGGCTACTCACAAGTGGAAGGAATAGATTTTGAAGAGAATTTTGCTCTAGTGACAAGGATGAAAGCTATTAATTTTTTTTTGTCTTTTACATCTCATTAAAAATTTAAGGTATATGAGATGGATGTCAATTTTTCATTCTTGTATGGTGAGTTAGAAGAAGTGTACATTGAACAATAGGAAGGCTTTTAGCTATCAGAAGATGTTGATATGGTTTGCAAGTTAAAGAAGGAATTTTATAGAATCAAACAAGATCCTAGAGCTTGGTATGCAACAAGGATTTAAAAAAGGTACTACATATAGCAACCTTTACTTCAAGATTGAGGGAGTATAAATTATGATTGTGGTAGTTTGTGTTGATGATATTATCTTTGGAGGGAATCAAGCTATGTGCAAGAGGTTTGTAGATGATATGTAAAAGGAGTTTGAGATGTCAATGTGTGGGGAGATGAATTTCTTCCATGGGCTACAAATTAGTCAATAAAAAAAGGTACTTTAATTTCTTAGTCAAATTATGCTAAAGAAATGTTGAAGAAGTTTGGGATGGAGAATTATAAATTGGTATGTACTCCTATGATTACTAGTTGTAAATTAAGGAAGAATGATGAATCTCCTAAGATAGATTAGAGAAAGTACAAATAAATGATTAGTGGACTGCTATATCTAACTGCTACTAGACCAGATATCATGCGTGCAATTTGTCTTGTGGCAAGACTCCAAGAAGATCCCAGAGAATCACATGTTGCAGTAGTTAAAAGGATATTTAGATACTTGAAGGGCACTTTGGATTTTGGTCTATGGTATCTGAGGGATACTTATTTCTCTTTGAGTGCATATACAAATATAGATTGGGTAGGTTGTACAAATGATAGAAGAAATACAAGTGGAGTTTCTTTCTTTCTTGGAAGCAAATTGGTTTCTTGGTTGAGTTAGAAGCAAGCTTTAGTGTCATTATCTACTATAGAGGTAGAATATATTGCAACAACATCATGTTGTACATATGTGTTGTGGATGAAAAAAAAATTGAAGAATATTAGAATATCATATGATGAACCTATTTCTATCTTATGTGATAATAAAAGTTCCATCAATATTTCAAAAAACATGATGATGCATTTGAGAAAAAAACATATATCTATCCAGTATCACTTTCTAAGAGAGAAAGTTGTAGAGAATGAGGTGAAGTTAGAGTATGTTCCTATAAAGGATTAAGTTGCAGATATTTTTACAAAGTCTCTTCTGAAAGAAAAATATGAGTATCTCCAAAAGAATTTAGTGGTTATTACCCCTCCTTTCAACTAGATGCATAAGTGTGTACATTTGTCCAGTAACCATTTCAAGATACATTCTTGGTCCTAGACTAATGTTAAAGGCTACTTCTTAGAGGGGGTAGGTAGTAGTGTTTTTTTATTAGTGTATTCAGGTGGAGCATATCTTGTGCCCCTAAGGGGGGGAGATCTAAAAGAAAAGAGAAATGAAAAGATAATGGAAAAAAGAGTAAGTAGAAGAGAGAGAGTATAGTGAAGAATGAGTAGTGCAGTGTATGTAGTAGTGAGAATTGTATGGAGAAGAGTAGCGGAGAGAGAGAGAAAGCAACTACTTGCTGGTGTTTCCTAAAATGAAGTGTGTAGGTGGTGTAAAAGGGTGATATTTTTTCCCTTTTCCTTTGATGTCAAAGGGGGAGAGATAACATCTGAAAAAAAGGAGAAATAGGGAGAGTATGATATGAAAAATATAGAGGGAGTGTGACATCTAAAAAAATCCTCAAGATAGCGGGAGAGAATACAAAGAGGAGAAAATGGTATTTGAAGAGATAAATAAAAAAGTGTAAGAGATGCCCCAATAAGGAGGAGTGTTGCTTGATGTAGAATTATTGTTGTTGATAGTCGCTTTTGTTGTTAATGGTTTTTAGAGCTAGTGTTGCCATCAATGACAAAGGGGGAGATTGTTCCAAGTATGCTACAAGTGTTTTCAATGATGTCAATAATTGGTCATTTATTTCAACCTAAAATATGATTAGGAAGATTATCACAATGTTGTCATTAATGTTAGCAGTGAGTGTGTTACACTATGTTATCTTTAGTTTTGCTACCGATGCCAACCTCTAGTATGGTATTAAGTAGATATTATAGATGGGCAGAGTTTTGGTGTTGCAAGTGTTGTAGATATGTTGAAGAGACATTTGTGGTTTTATTGATGTAGCTAGTTCACGTGGTTTCCAAGTGCTTTTGAGAAAAAATGAATAAAAGAGTGTGTAGTGTGACAAAGGTATGTTCAATATTGTCTTTTGCATATCTTCATGGTTGAAGATATGCTTGTATAGTTTGGATGTGATGATCAAAGGTGTTCAGAGATAGTATATCCAAATTTTCAAGTTCTAGATCATGTGGAAGAAGAAGTTGTGTTTGATAGTGTGTTTTTTTGTGAAATGAGGAAAATTGGTGGGATGCTTTCTTTTGCTTCTAAGGTTTTGGACCTAAAAGGAGAAAGAAAAATTTTCAACCTTTTCATTTGAGAACAAACCCTTGAGATTTCAATGCAAAGGATATTGAAATATGGAAAAGGGAGGTTCTAGGGGATTGAATGATGTGTAATGAGGGGTTCACCACCGAGTGTAAACTTTTAAAAGACAATGAATTGCAAAACACAATGTGATATGTAAAATTGAACTAAATAACTTTAAAATGCAAAAAGAATAAAAAAGAAAGTTGTAAAACTATAAGTGTGCACCTGGGAACTTGTTGGAGATGGAATGGAGCTCTGAAATCCTTAAAATGCTAATTTTTAAACCTAGTGGGACTCATTCGCCATTCTAGGCGAATTAGTCCCAATTTTGGAAAACTGTACCGGAGCAAGTTTTGGCCAAATGGGTATCCAAATATGCAAAGATCTCTAGAAAACTCATTTAGTGGGACTCATTTTCCACTCTTGGAAAATGAGTCCAGTTTGGCTTTTTTGTAAATTCAAAGTTCTGACCTGCACTGCTTGGTTTACTCTTTCTATTCCTCTAGGTGTTTGGATCTGAAACCCTAATTTTTGGGACTGTAAGTGATTTTTTGTGAAGATCTTGACCTTGCAAGTAGGGAGATGAATCCAACAAGTTTTAAACCTATTCTTCAATCATCTCCAAGCCTTAGATCTGTAATCACACAAAGAAAGAGAACAAATGTGTTGATTGTTAGGGAATCAGGGTTTGACCGATCAATCCCCTTTTAGGTAATTAAACCAAATGATGAAATAAGATAATGGAGCATAAGGATGAATTAATGTAATTAAAACCTTTCCATGATGTTGAATCTTGAGTTGTTGCAACAATTGATGAAGAATCTTGCTCTTGAATGCCTTAAAATTGATCTTGAAAGCTATCTTAATGACCTTGGAATGCTTAACCCTTGCTTGCTTGATAACATGTAGGCTTATGTTGCTTGTTATTTCTTATGTGAAATGAGGATTTGAAAGATTTATTATATAGGCAAGCCACTCAAATGACCGTTAATTTGATCCCCAAGGTCGACATTAAATAAATTTAAATTAAAAACCCATTTTTTCCCGCTCAAACTTTGAAAATAGCTCAAATGGGACTCATTTTCCAAGCTGGGTGAATGAGTCCCACTTAGATGGGACTCATTCACCCAAAGTGGCGAATGGGTCCCACAAGGGCTATTTTGTCAGCTGGGATGTCGGAGAATGAAGAAATTAAATTTATATGTTGATTTTATTGTGATTTTGATCAAAAAATGCCTTGGGATGCACAATATGGGGTCATAGGGGCATATTAATGATGATATAAAGGTCACAAATGCAATAGGGCCCAAAATCTAATGTGAATGTGTAAATAAATATAGTTTACAACACTAAATTAAGGAAAAATTGAGTCTATTTAGCTTAGAAGGGTCCTAAATCCCATGTGAATGTGTAGAAAACATTACAACACTAGATCATGGTGACATTAAGTCCAATTTATCATTAATTATTCCTATATCGAGCAAGGTACACATTTTTCTACACTACAGTTTCTGAAGAAAGTTGTTTGGGAGAAATGAGACTACTTTGCATTTCTCTGTAGTGAGGTTTCTTGTATTAAAGATTTGGGAATGTGCTAATATTGTTTGTAGTGTTTGTTTCTTGTATTAATCTACAATATTGGATTCATAAGTTGTGTTCTATGGGAATGTGTCTGGTTGCATAGAAAGAATGTTTTTTTTAGTTTCAAGTGGTTGTGGTACAGTATTGCAAAATATTCTAATGATGCTAGAATATTCTAGGATGTTGTTTGGATTTTGTTAAGTGTTTTTGATTAGATATGCAGGGAAAGGGACTTGATCCCTTACAAAATGAAAATAGAGCTAAACAACTCAGCAAAATAGAGCCAGATAGCTCAGCAAAATAGACTGGAAAAACACAACAAATAAGAGAGAAATAACAGTCAAAACAAACAATGTGAAACTATCCAAGGAGCAACACTTGAACCAAGTAAAGCCCCTAAGGGTGTGTTAAATGAGACCATGACCTTGTTAGAAGGATATTTCTTCTTTCTATGAACCATAGTCCAAGGGGAATCAGAAACTAAAACTGAGAAATTTTGATCAGAAGGGGAAGACTCCCCTCTAGAGTAGCAAACTAGAGGAACAAATGAAACTTCAGGTACAACATTCGAAACAAAGCCTGAATTAGTAGGACTTACTACAACCTTTTCCAATACATGGGCCTTAGAGGAGACACCACAAATAGCATTAGGGATAGCGAAATCCAAAGGTTGCACAACAGTAACCACAAAAGGAACATCACCCACCACAACTGAGTCAGGTGGAGCATAAACTCACATTTGATGAGAAAAATCCATCACAACACTCATATTAAGCCTTGTAAAAGGGGAAGCAGGCCTAGAGTCATCATCAGAAGAAGAAGCAAAGTCAATGGTAGGGAAAACTATTAAGTGTTCATATATTGAATTCTTCCACTAGGTAGAGGAAGAAACAGGATGGGAAATTTTAGAGCAGTCACGAGCTAGGTGGCCAACAAAAAAATAGCGTCTGTAGTGAAAAGGAAGACCCTCATAATCCACAAGCTGAGACCAAGACCAACCATTAATCCGCATCACAACCTCTCTAGGTAAAGCCTTCGATAGATCAACATCCACCAGAATCCTAGCGAAGGATATATGAGTGAAATTCTCGAACGCCCTATCCACTTTCAAAAATCTACCAATAGCATTACCAATACCCTCATAGGTAGAGGAAAACTGGAACTATAAGGGAAGATAGGGAAATATTACCCAAATAGGCATCACATCCAAAGGTTCTTTCAAAGGGTTAAAAGAAAAAACCCAAGGCCTTAAGGAAAGGGGATAAGAATCCCACATCCACAGATCGTCAGCTAAAATAGCTTATCTATTCTCAAGAGAATTAAAGCCCCACCACAAGAAAACCCCTTGCAGATGGGTAAATCTCCATCAAGCCATCAACCAAAGGAGACTAGTGATTGGTAATCCAAAGGTGCAAATTAGGAAGAGAAGGCGACAAGCAATGAAATCTGCATATAAGAGCATTTTGGGAATAGAAATCTATATTATCATTAACTTCCTTACAAGAGAAACAACAGGAGCAACCACAAAACAATGCATAGGCTACACAACACCATCCTAAGGTCTCTTAGACTTCACAACATCAACATAAGAAAACTTCCACACGAAAGGATGGGGTTAACCCAGAAATAGTAGCTCCAGCAGCCTCCTCAACTCCAGGAGGTGAAGACAACGCAACATCAGTTGGGGAAGCCCCAATCATACACACAACATAAATAGATGGGGAAGCCCCATTCGCATCCACTGCCATAGCATCTGCAAATGATGGTTAGGGACCAAGTGACGCCCCAACTACACCCACAACATTTGCAATCACAGCAGCTAGAGGAGACATCGAGGCCTAAGATGCATCTGTAGAAGGAGGAGAGCTGGAGAGATCGACAATCAAATTGCACTGAGGTGACAGGGGTTGTACAGAACTTTGTGCAAGAGGTACCTAGGGCAGGAAAATTCAAACACTGAGTTGGGCAGGAGAGTCTAGAAGGTTCCATTAGGAGTTGTCGAGAGACACTTGGATGTTGTTAAGTGCTGCTTTTTGGTCTTCATATTGTTTTTGGACTTGGAGAAGCATGTGTGTGGTCGCCTGTTAGTGTTAGTGTAAGTTTGGCCAACCTGGGTGCTAGCACTAATTGTGGAGGTTTTTTGTTGTTTGTGGAAGTGTGGTTATGCATGTTGGTGTAGATTTGGGTCCTATTTAACCCTTAGCATGGTCTTCCTTCAATTTTATCCATGACGGAATTGTTTGGTGTCAACCTATTTGATGTTGCACGTTTGAGGTGCATATGTTTCATTAAGGCTAACCAAATTAAGGTTGTTTAGGTCATGGATGGTATATAAGAAAGGTTAGTTATTGGAGATGTGTGTGGATCTATGTGGCAAGTGTGAGATGTGAATGTGATCAAGTGTGGTGACCTAAGTAAACTTAAATTCCTATGACTCTAGATGTAGTGAGCAAAAGGTGTTTACATTTTCAAAATTTTAAAATTTTCTACATGTAGTGAGCCAAAGGTTGTGGATGGCATAGAGTTATAGTGGTGGATTCTTCATGTTGCTCTAAGATAGTGAATCTCTTTGTAATAGTTTTATTCTTTCTTCTTTCTTTTAGGCAGTGAGCCCTTGGTAGCGAACCACCTGGTAGTGAGTCTTTCTTGTTTTATGGGCAGTGATCCCTTGGTAGTGAGCCTAATTGTAATTTTTTGTTATTCATATATATGTGAGCTAATCCTCACCATGGTTTTTCTCTACTTAGGGTTTTCTTCATAAACCTGGTGTTCTCTTTGTGTATGGTTGTGTTTGCATTGTTGTTTTGCATGTTTACATTCTGCTAATGCTTGATGAGGGTTTAAATGTTGATAAGGGTTTGAAATTTAATGAACTATATTTAATATTTTAATGTACAATTGATTCAGCCCCCTCTTAGTTGTCTTTTGCATCTAAAATTTATTTCTTCTCAAAGGGAGGAGTTTTTTTTGTAGGCATTATATCATGTTTTAGCTTCAATCATCTACCATTACTATAGGATATTACACATTATTTGGGCTACATATTCTCTCATTTTCCCTTCTATGGGGGTCACTAACTACATATTGATGATAGAAGTAGCCCTATGGGGGTCATATTGATTCCTCATTTCTTTCACTTTCTTGAGGGGGAGTTTATCCCACTAAGTTTCCTCCTTTTTCTCTATTTGTGATAAATTGCATTTGTACAAGGGTACCTAACATGACCTAGTAGCTAGACACATCAACATCTTTTTATAATTGTATTTTTCTACTTTTCCCTAAGTTACACTTAAGGAGGGGTGTTGTTGTGAAAGGGATGTTTAACCTAGCTAGTTCATCACTTAGGTCCTACTCAAAATTGTTACTTAAGCTTTCTTAGGGTACACATAAGATAGATATCACTTTATGTCTCAAGTCATAAAATTAAGACACATGTCATAATCTTATGTGTTCCTATGTTCACCTTTTTTTGTATAATGAAGGGGTTCTCCTTGTAATCTCAAGTCATAATCATTGTATTATTTGCACTTTTTGATATAATAACATTATTTTCACATAACTGATCTTTCTTGTACTTTCATAGAAGTTCCTAGATCTTGGGTGGCTACAATCTTCAGCCAAATCTTGCATGGTATAAAGCATTCTATACCAACTCATTTTTTAGTAATCTACTTGTTTTGCTAATTAAATGAGATTATTTTATTTTATTTCTTACTATAGTTGATGTGCTTGAATATGTTGGGTGGCATTACTATCTTTAGAGCATGAGGTTGAGCCTATTGATTTCTATGCATTTCTTATATTTCTTACAGTATCTTTTTACCATCAATATTAAATGATTGTAGACCAAGAATCTTCATGTTGTCTCTAAAATTAATATTTTTATCATTTCAATACTAATTGACACCCTGGTTCATTTAACCTTTCAAAAAATATTTTCCATATTTTATTAACATTTTTTTAACAAGTGTGTTCTATAATTTTACTAGGAATTGATTTTAAAATATTTTTATCAATTTCAATTAGATACTTTGGTTTCTTACAACTAATTTCAGGTGGTTATTTTAATTAGCATGTGTTCTTTGTGTGCTAGATATTAGGTCATATTTATTATTTTTAATATTTTTAATATTTTCTTCAATTGATGTATGTTCTTGATTTTTATAATAAAGTATATAATATTCATTTCTTATAAACTGATCACTTGGTGTTATTTATAAATTAGGAATACAAATATTATCAATAATTAATATTTCATGTGATCAATCATAATTTCATAATTTCTTATTTATATAGGTGATTTAGAGCTTGTTTTTACATTCAATTTATTTGGTAATGATGATGTGCCTTCACCTCCAACATTTCTTATTTGATGAATTATTTTCATGTGGTCCATTTTTTTATCTTCTTTAATTTCTTAGGTGTTTCCTACTTGTTTCTTCCAATCATAATTGTTGAATATTTCTTTCTACGCACAAATAGCAATATAGCTTCATTCAAATTAGAAATTAAATAAAAATACTATAATGATCAATGGAAATGAACATAATGATTACAATTAGACTTGTAAAATAGAAGGGTAGATGAAAGGTTATTTTTGACCAAGTATTATAAAAACCAAACATTATATACTTGTTGGCCAACTTTTCAAATATTGCAAAGAAGAGGAATATATCTTAAGATTTTTCGAGAATAAATAAATAATTCAAATCAAAATCATGCAATTGAAATGATTCTTGCCTTGCATTATTTTTTAAATATTTTCTTTCAAAAATCTATGACATTTATGAATTATTATTATTAAAAAGGGTATTTAATTTCATTGTTGGATTAAATTGAATTCTATAATCCATTTATTCTCAGTCACTCTCTTTTCTTTCTAAACAT
The DNA here is from genome assembly GCA_007258455.2 of Sequoia sempervirens. Taxonomy (NCBI): domain Eukaryota; kingdom Viridiplantae; phylum Streptophyta; class Pinopsida; order Cupressales; family Cupressaceae; genus Sequoia; species Sequoia sempervirens. The sequence continues at coordinate 21,389 of VDFB02029184.1, read as the reverse complement.
TGCAATTTTCAATTTTATAATATCTTAAAAACTTTACCCAAAAAATCAATTCTATAAAATATCAATAACACAAACTATAATTTTCAATTTTCAATTTTCAATTAAAAAACCTTAGTTTAAAGAAAAATAAAAAATCTCAAAATTATTTTAAAAAAGGATAGATACCAAATTACTTGGCAACAAAGTTAGATAGAGTATTGAAAATTATTTCCCCTCCTATTTTTAAAAAATTACTTTCCTAAAGTGTTTTCTCTCTCCATACTTTTTTAATATACCACGAAGGACGATTATTCTTCCCCTTGTTAAAAGCAAAGACTTTAATTTGCTCTCTAGAAAGTTCTAACCTTGTTTAGGTTAATGGAAAATGAAACAAAATCTTCAAAAATTCTCGTCCCGATCGCTTTCAAGTCCCTCAATGCAATGCATTTGGACATCCGAATGCGCGGACTCGCTTTTGGCTCATATGTCGCCGAATCAAATCTGGGCTAAGCGCCTGCCAGCACAGCCCTAAGTCCGGTACAAGGCGATAAATTTTCGCGTGATGTACAAAATTGTGGCAGTGACGCCAACGTCTAGATTACGAATGACATCATGGGTAGTCAATACCACTTTGCAACCTGGTAATGGAATGGTCTTCCAGGCGGCGGTCATAGCCACGAACTGCGATAGCATTTGCAAGGAAACATCGGAGCGGCCCCAGAATTACTCTTTATATATGCCGAAAAGACATTTGCACCCGCTACGAAATTGTTCACACTAACTTTAACTAGTAGTGTCCTTTTAAAACAAGCTTTGGAAGTCAAGTCCAGTCGTGGTCTCTTTCCTCGCCGGATGTTTCTCATTCCTTTCCTCCTGCAAGCAATTGATTCTATATTAGTTTCTGTATTCAGTTGAGCAGAAGGATAAGAAATGGGCCAACAGGGGTTTCATTTTCCTCTGGAAATTCAATCCCAAAGATCGGCGCTTCTCCCCAAGGCAAGATTTTTGGAGGAGGCCTGTGAAGCTGGGAAACCCCATTTGGCGCAAAACCAAGAAATGGATTCCTTTGAGCCGTCAGACTTTCTTTGCTTCGATGAATCGGATGCCTCGTCTGGTGAGACTCAGCAAATCTTCTGCAAATCCAAAGCGAGCAGTCCACTCAAAGGGACACCCTCTTCTACAACGTCTTCGCCCAACGTCCACGTGCTCGAATCGGACCAGTCAAGTGCCAGCCCGCCCCAGGTTTCACAGGCGACTCCGTAAGCAATTTCCTCATTCTACATTGAATCTTTGGTTTACAATAGTTGGTCTGAGTTTTCCAAAATTCATGTAGTAGTTAATTATAAAGCTTTTGGATTAAACTGTGTATGAGTTTCAATTCACATTCCAGATCACATTCAGTGATCCATCATTAAGAAAAGGAGAGAGCGAGATTAGATTGCAGATTACACTAATATCTCCTCTTCATTTCTATTTTTCAATTTTCACTTTCTTAATAAGTTATTAATTGTTTATTTTCCCTCTCCCTCACCACTCATCTTTTTAAGGTCTTATCTGCAATCCAATCCCACTCTCTCTTCTTTCTGGCGATTGATCACTTAATGTGATCTGAAACGTTGATTGAAACTCATACACAGTTTAATTCAAAAGCTCTCTCTAAAACATTTAGGAAGCACTTTTAACCTGTAGGTCTTTTTAATCATTTTTCGTTTTGGAAAACAGAAGCAATCAGAAGAACAAGAAGAGCAAGGCAGAGCGATCGATCAGATTCGCTTTCAAAACAAGATCTCAGTTAGATATTCTGGAAGACGGGTATAAGTGGCGAAAGTATGGAAAGAAGTTTGTGAAGAATAGCCCTAATCCCAGGTGCGTGGTAATACAGATTCTTGTGGTAAGTGCTTTCAAAAATAGCATGTGCTGAGTATGCTCACTGATTATATGCAGGAACTATTACAGATGCTCGTACAACAATTGTAATGTGAAAAAGAGAATTGAACGGGACGCACAGGATAAGGGCGTTGTGATAACTACGTACGAGGGAAAACACAATCATGAAAGCCCCACGGTTGTGTATTACATTGGAAAGCCTTCAATAGTTCTACCACAGCAGGGTTCGTGTTTGGAGCATTTCCCTTCTCTGCTCTCTTACAACCCACACGGCCAAACGGATTACATGTTTGTCAACACCACTTAGATCTTAGCGTGATTTGTGGTGGCTTAGTTCCACTCTAATAATCACAGTAAATGTAAAGCTTACATCTTATTAGTGCTACAAATCTTTTTTTCTTCCCCCTTTTCCTGGTTTGTCCAGACCATGAAAATTGGATGGTTCTAACCAGGAATAAGGCTACTGTATGGATTGGTTATCAAATATAAAATTAGGTGTTCTTGATAATATGATTATGTAGCAGATCTGTCTTGATTTTCTGTACTAACGGACCTAAAGGGTTTGGGTCCGACTTGTTTATAATGTTGCTATCGAGGCCTGTTCCATTGGCGGGGAGGAATGCTGGCCGTACCAGTACTATCTGTAGAGTCTAGACAGGGATTTTAAATGCCAGGCTCATGAATTCTAGCCCCGCTGCCATAAAAAATAATGGGTATCTGGATAAGGTACCTATGTAGACTAGGAAGTCTTATACTGCGATACGTAATTTAATAGATTACATTAATACCGTGTCGACATTACGACTCCTCTTATTGGTTGGTTTTATCTATACGTTGAATCCAAAATTTAGGATTAGCTCATGTACATATGAAAATACATAAGTGGTTTTAAAGTTCTAGGGGATGCAATTTATATAGGACGGCTTTTAAATTGTTCAAGTTGTTTGTATTTGAGGTGTTCAATTTTTTATTAGAATGGTATAATTTAAGAGATTTCTTTCGAAAGATAGGGTGGTTTATATATTTAAAGATAAAAAAGTGAGATAATTGTTTTTTTTACAAAACAACAGTATTAATAATGGAAATATGAAAAATATAAATTGCATATAAAAATTTAGAGAAATATATTGAATGAAATTAGTAGATTTGTATTCATAAATTATATATTGTTTAGGGGGCAAATTTTTACAACAAAGCTCACTACAATATAGTTATGAAAGGATAAACAATAATCTACAACGTATATCTATACTAGTTATATTAAAGATAAGTAATATTTTTCTAACATATGGGGTTATCTAAAATAACTCAATAGATGATTTGCAATCCTTCAACATTATTCAATAATAAAAAAAGGTACACGCATCTAAAGTCTTTAATGAAATAAATGAAGAGTTAGAACTTAGGGGTCCTAGCATCCCCTCCCCGTTAATTATTTTGTCCTCAAAGTCAAAGGTAAGGAAAATTGATGAGCTTGATCAAGTGGCTCCAAAGTAGCACCAATACATAAGCCTGTTGAATGACTATTTTAACTATATGAATAGTCTTGGATATATTCATTATAATGTTTTCTTGGAATTTTATGTTCATTTAAATCAAAATTAACTTGGTGCTATTATTTTCCATTGGGGAATTAACTCTATTGGTTTGTGATATTTTGTCATGGTTTATTTATGTTGAATTATGAAAAACTTTGTGTCAAGCTTGATTTATATGGATATATGACATCTTTTATGTCATATTTTATTTATGTGCTATGCCATCTTTTGTGTCATTGTTTATTTGTGACATATTGTGTCATGGATTATGTGTGACATTTAGTATGTCATGGTTGGTTACGTTTGTATATGACTTATTTTGTGTCATGATTCTACTCATGAGAGTAGAGTGCTATCTAAAAGGATGGGGTGTACGAGAACTTCATATCATGGGTTCCATTTGAATGATGGAACATTTGAAATTTTATGAGAGGTTTATTTCATGTATTCTATTTGAAAGGATGAAATGTATTTGTTATGAGAGGCTTATCTCATGGCTTCCATTTGGAAAAATGGAATGTGAATTTTTTCCTATGGTTTAGGATGGTTAAAATATTACTTCTTTATTTAGGTTCCAATAGTATGGAACATATATCCTTAATAAAGTTGGTCAAGGTTTGATCTTTCTCATCTTGTTATAGGCACCACATCACCATAGGCTCTAGTTCTCATAGTGGCAAAGGGTCCACAAGTAGTTAATGTTATGATTGCCTTGTACCACTAGAGCTAGGAGATCTTTGAGATTAATCTTGTGGCCCATTGTATTGGCATAGGTTTTGTCCCTATATTATGGTAGGGGTGCTCTATGGTTTATATTTATAGCTAACTTTTTTGTTATATGTGTAGGCATCCATTAAAATCTGCAAAACACTAAACTTCATGTAGGGGTTAGTATTTCACAAATCCATCAAAATGCCCCTATGAAATACCTTGTAAATGCTTCAAAATGCAACAAATGATAAGAGAAGACTAAAAGCATTATGAAAACAACAACAAATACCTATTCCATAGTGGATTGGTGCAAATGTGCAAATGACCCTTTCCCAATCCTTGCTCAAAGCTAAAATGATGCAAATGCCAATATGATGAAGAGCAAAATCAGTTCTCAAACCAAGAGAGTGACTTTGCATAAAAGTTGTAGATGGATTGATGAAGATTAAGGCCTTCATTTATAGATTTTCTTGATGAGAGATTGGCCAAATGGGTGAATGTGGGACTAAATGTAGACCAATGAAAGAAGGCCACTTGTCAAGTTGTGATAGGCCAAGGGATGTGCAAGATTTGGGAAGTGTGCCCATGAGAGGGAGTTTCAAATTCAAATTTGGGCAATAAATTTTGAGAGGGGGACAAGAAAATGAGAAATAATTGCAATGTTGGAGGGACAAATCAACTTGTCATATTTTTCAAACTTGAGGGAATATTCCCCATAAATGCCATGTTGAGTGAAAATGTTGATTTAATAAATCAATAAATTGATTTATTGGTGCAAGTGGCAAAATCTAGAGAATGCAAGTGGTTAGGATTAGCATTTAATCATGGTTAGATTAGTTTAATGATGATTAGGTGAGTTTGACTTTTATGACTTAAATATTTGATTTATTTAAATCATAAAAGGATAAATATGACTTGGATTTCAATTAAATAAAGTCCTGATTTATTTAATCAAAGAGGGAATGATAGGCTTAAATTAAATAAAGTTAATTTATTCAATTTAAGTGGATAATCCTTAGAGATTAAATGAACCTGATTAATTTCATGAGTGAATGAATGTGAACTTGGTGCACGATGTTAATTTCACGTGTCTACAATATGTATGAGGTAGTGGTACTTGCGTCCACTACATAGTTGAGAGTTTCTTTCAGAATCCAGGTTTTGGGGAATAAGTGTGTTTATCATGTTTATGGATTTCTTGTGTGTTTTTACTTGTATGAGTGTCATTTTTATTGTGTTTTATAATATGTGGGATGCTTGTATTTTATTTTGTTCTTTATGTTTTCTTTATGTGTATTTGATTGATGTTTTTTTTATTTATGTGTGTTTTTGTGTGTGTGTGTGTTTGTATATTTGAATTTTTAATATTAATGTGGATGTTTTATCATGGAAAGGTTAACACATGTAGTATGGGATGAATGTAGTCTTACATTAGGCATGCACACTTATAAAGGTATATAGCATCACACACAGAGAGATTTCATTGTATGGGATGTGAGTAGCAATCTATGTGGATTTTGTATATGGTTTTGGATGTGTTACTAAGTCAAGACTTATAAGATTGAAAAGGAATTATGATTATTGGTTGATAATTATATATGGCTTTCTTATGTCCTTATATTTACGTGTATTAGATGCTATAAGGGATGTGTTATGAATATTGGTTATCTTGGAATTATTGTTTGGCATATGTGTATTATTGAGGATGTACATTTTAGAATCTATTTCATGTGTTTTAACTATTTTTTATCTATAGTTTCATGGGTATGATGTTTTTTGCTAAAGGAATGAATGAAGAAAGATAAACATTAATATTATGTTATACCAAACCTTTGGATTATGGATAGTGCTTCATCACCTTCACTAATAGATGGGGATGAAAGGGACATCGCCATGGTGGGTTCAACCCCTCCCCGATCAATAGAAAGAGCATGAGATCTTAGAGGATTAGATTGAAAAGTTGAGCTTGGAATTCTTTAGATACTATTTATCATGCACATTATTTTAGACCACTTGTATATGTGTGGTTGGTGACATGATCTATTATAATATTATCATGGTTAAGGGTTGTATTTTTGACCTCTTATATATTTTGGTTATAAAATGATGGTATCTTCATTATTGAGTACTAGACATGTACTTGTGACACTTTCATATTATTACAATCTAACTATAGGTGTAATTCCTTATTAAAATATTTGAGTGGGAGTTATATATGGTGCAAAATTCTTATTGAATATCACTTGCATGTCTTGCATATCATTTTAATTTTGTGATTGGAAGTTGTTGCATTGTAAATTATCAACCTTGACAATTTCAAACTATATTTGGCTCCCCCTAATGTGCTTAGACCTATTTATGCTTATTATTTGCCTATTTTTTTATTGCTTTCAAAAAATTAAGAAAAAATTGGGAATTCAAATAAATTATTCATTTAACAAAAACTTAAGACCCAAAATGGTTCTTATCTAGGGCACCCTTGCCCTTCACCGCCCTATTTTGGCCCAATTTTAAATATTTTATTATTGGCATTTTTATATTTACAAATCCAAATTCATATGTAGTTTTATCAAAACAATTATTATGGGAAATCAAGAAATGCATATAAAAATAAATCTTTTTCACCATATGAAACTAGGAAGGAATTTTGAATATCAATTGAGCATCCTAAAGATTATTTATGGAAATTCAAGAGAAAAATAAACATTAATTTACAATATTTTCATCAGTCAAGATTAATGTTAGAAATGCATCATGTAGGATTTATTTCATGTTTTATGTTCATTTTTTTGTGAGTACTAACACTTGTAGGACCTACAATTAAGCATCCAATTCTCCTTACATGAGATGAGTGGCATGACTTCAATCCATCAAGGAGATGAGATCTAAGTGGTAGGTTGCAACACTTGTGATTTATCATTTATTTTATCCATTTACCTCTACCCAACCTAGGGTAAGAACTCTTTATTAACTATTGGCATATGGCTTCTAATGTTGTCATTGATGGCAACTGAAGTCATTCCCATGATCCACAACTCAGTATCCAATCATACCGGTAGATAATGTGATACAGTGTGTATTACCAACAGAATACATGTGGAACAGGGTATCCAGTCAAACGACTTCACCGTATCATCTTTTTGTGTTGTGGATCTTTGGAATTGTTTGTTAAGCATGTGGATTATCTTATTATCAAGTTTTGTAGTGTTGCATTAGTTACAGTACGATGTAGGAGGTCCGGTAGGACATTTTTTTGTCTATTTGTCTATTGTAGTCGACTCAGGGAATGCAGCACGCTATGGATGTGTTAAGTGGAATTAGTCAAGATGCTTTCATGTTCAAATATTTAATTATTGGTCCTAGCTATGGACTAGCTGACTTGATTGGATACACATCAAATTTATTCATGTTCTGGGCCGACAAGTTTCAAATATCCTAAGTTTTATTGAGCTGACTTGTAGTGATTATATCCCTAGTCGTGGATATATTTAGATGATCAATCACATCATTTTGATAGAAGAAGAAAAATTATTGTTGTATGTTGTGAACATCCAAGGAGTATTTGAGCGATATCATGCGTAGTTACACTTGTGCATAAGGATTTTGTGTGCAAACTTAAGCAGAGCAGAGCAGAAGTTCAATATCAGTCAGAAGGACATAAGTTTGTTATCAAAGCTTAACTGGAACTATAATCAAGCATGTTGGTAGATGCTATATTTTTAGTTCATTCTCTGTTGGATCTATTCCAAACCTTTGTAAGGACAGTAAGTCCATTTTGAGTACTGAGCTCTAGGCAATGAGCCTGAATGCAAGTGCATTCTCATTTTGTAATATTTCTATTGAGTATACTCAAAACTTATTATGGATTGGCCATCCATAGTGGTTTTTCCCCTAATAGCCTGGTTTCCATGTAAAAATCCTTGTGTTATGGTTGTGTGGTTTCTTGCTTTCAATTTTTGCATATTGATTTTAATTAAATGTTTTAAGTGGATTAAGGATTAGAGTAAAAGAATTATTTTTTGCAGAACACTGATTCACCCCCCCTCTCAATGTTGCTTGTTTCCAACAATTGTTATCAGAGCTCATTCCTCGAAGGAAGTCTAACAACTTGGGGAGATATTGGAAATTGTTCTTAATGGATACAAGCAATCTTCAACAACAACTTATGGTGGCTTTGGATGATCTTGACCAGTCAAAATTTGAGATCCGGGAATTGCAAGATAATCTTGAGAATGCAAAAAAATTCATCTAGTCCTTAAAAGACAAGATCAATGAATCAAGAGAGAAAAGAAAGGAATTATGTGGTCAGCTGAAACAAAAGAGAAAAATCATGGAAGATGATCAACTCCGTTAGGCTTTGAAAGAGAAAATAGAAGAATGTGAAAAGTTTTCCTAAGAGAATGCTTCCTTGAAGCGTGAGATGGAATCTATCATGATGAAGATGACTAAGGAATTTGAGGATAGAAAGAAGAATGAAGAAAATCTTGCACAATCTTTGAAATAAAAGTCAGAACAATGTACCCAACTAGATAATGAATTGGACCAATCTAAGAACAATGAAGAAGAGCTTGAAAAGCAGCTTGATGAACTCAGAAATGAACTTGCTGATGTAAATGAGTACAAGGAGAAATTCAATGCAAGCTCAGCCAAAATTAATGAACTAATCAAGGGATAAAGAAGCAATGGTGACTGGCGAGGTCTTGGATATGAAGAAGGAGAAAGCTTTGGATCTAGACAAAGGAATAATGGACAAAGAAAATTCAGACAAGAAAACCAAATGAAAGGACCTAGAAGGAATCTGATAAGACAACCTAATGCTCAAATATTTAATGGCTATTGTTATACCTGCAACAAATTTGGTCATATGGCTTCTTAGTGTAGGAGTAAAGTGAATGCAAGTGGACCATCATTCTCAGGTCAGTGTTTTAATTGCTATAAGTATGGACATAAGTCAAGTGAATGCATAATTATGATAAACAACTTTCAAAGAGATGTCAGATGCTATGCATGCAATAGATTTTGGCATATTGCTAACCAATGCAGATCAAGACAAATTCAATGGAACAATTATCCTAGACAGAGAAGTGTTGTGTGCTACAACTGTAACAAATTTGGTCATACTTCTAGATTCTGTTGGAACATAAGAGGTTTGGTAAAACATAACATGCAACTAGATGTTAAAGGAAAAGGGAAAGTCACTACTGATGAGATCACGAAGCAAATGCATAAGAAATGGGTGAAGAAGAATCCCTCTGTAGAAGGAAATGGATCCACACTAGAAGCTTCTTTTGGTAATACTTCAGGAAATTGATCTTAGGCCTCTGTCATAGGGGGCACTCACAAGAAAAACTCCTAAACCCCCTACAAGTGATTGGTACTGGAATTTGGATGAGTCCAGTCGATACCTCTCAATTTTTTTGAAAAGAATCTATGACATTAGTAAATAATATTGGAGATCTTCATAAGAATTATCTATCTTAGAACATAAAGGATAGTAAACTGGTTGAGTTAGGGCAAGGGCATTTATTGCAAAAGTAAAAAGTTAGGTTCAAGGACAATAAAAGAATGGTTTTCACTTTCATTTGTCACATTACATTTAGACAAAAGAAGTTTGGAGTGCTCTGAGGTGATCTTTGCCAAATTGTGAAGGGATTCAAGCATAAAGGAGAATTTGTGATCAAATTTTGTTTCATCTTTGAAAGGTATTTATTGCAAAATCTTTGAATTTTTCTGCCTGCAATTATGTCTACCCCTCTTATAGTTGAAGTCAAGGATAGGCCACAACCAAAGTTCAAGTGGCATCCATATAAGTCCGTAGACACAAAAATCCTAGGTGCATTTTCGTTGATTTTGTACGGAGTTCTGCATATAGAAGATATTAGGGCATATGTGCACGCTAATATTGAAGATTTGGGTAGTTCACAGTTGCTGGAATTGTATTCTAATCACATAGTTCAAGAGGATTTCTCTGTGAAACCAGAATTCCAAACCCTAGTGGACAAGAAATTTGCGCAATTCATAAAGTTTCCTATATTTGAGGAGGATGAGTGGGTTCGAAACATATTGAGCCATGTGCATGATGAATTTATGTGGCTGGATGTGCCATTCAAAATTTCCAAGGAAGCTATTTGTGCAGTTACAGGCTTGAATTCCTCCGAAAGAATTCTAGTATTGAAGTTGGTAAAGAATGATGAGGTTACCAAAGCAACTAGCTCTCATTGGGATAGAAGGGAAATGACTATAGAATATATTGCTGAAGTTGATGTAAAATTTGCATCCATGGTCATAGGTTACAATATTTACCATTCAAGCTGGGAGAATTCTGTATCCGGCACAGCTATCTATAAAACATATGAAATGATCAAACATAATGAAGATTTTGATCTATGTGAGTTGCTCAGAGGTCAACTGTTGGAGAATTTGAGAAAGATCAAGAAGGACAAGAAGAATTTATTCAAGTTCAAAAACTTGTTGCTCTACCTGTATTTCTACTTCATTGGTGAAATGTGAGGAGTTGGTAAAGTTCAATGGCATAATGATATGCTGGTAGTTGTTCAAATCAGGGATATACTATGCACACTTGGTGATCGACAGACCCGCAACACAATCTTGTGGGGTCATTTCAAAAATTTCCAAAGCTTAATGCATGCTAGAGAAAGAATTCCAACTACAATAGTGGAACAATATAAAGACACTATATGCTTTATGACAGACATTGACTAGTGTTACATGGAAGCTATTGATCCTCGAACTATTTGGATCATGCGGATGGGGTATGAAGTAGATGAAAACATTTTGAGGATGTATGTTGAACATCTGCTAAATTCACCACTAGATCCTAATGAAGAAAGATTTGGAACCTATACAGAGAAAAGCCTCCAAGTTCATTCTAATTTTAGAAAGCCCATGTCAATCAAAAAGGTGAGAAAGGAAACAAAAGCTTTTGCAAAAATAATGGGTCTTATAGTTGAAAAATTGAAAGAAATAAGAAGGCAAAGAGATGAAGTTGAAGCAGCTGAAAAGAAGGAAAAGGAATCATCTGTTGGTTTGAGAACATCCTCTGTTAACACCAGATCAACCAGAAATTCCCCTACAGTACAACCAAATCAAGTCGAAGCCTCCAGGAGAAGAAAGAAGAATAAAAGCTTAAGAACTTACAAAGTTGTATCAGCAGATAAAGAAGAAGAAACTAACTCTGAAGAAGTAGTAAGGGAGTTAAAAGCTTTTGGGACATGCTGTCAAACTAAACAAGAGAAAACCTTCTGACAAAGGTGAAGAAGCAAAGAAAAAGATCAAAGTCAACAAGCCCAACATGTCAGTTGAGGAAGTTGAAGATGCAGTAGTAAATGATGAAAATATCATACCACTTTGTAACCTATATGATACTTTTGATGAATCCAGTAAGAATATTCTTGAAGAAGCTACTGTTACTAGCACTTGAATGTTTTCAATAAAAATCTTGTTGAAATAATGTATGACTTGCCTACAAGCCTATATGATGTGTTGGAATCTAGGAGAGAGAGTGCTAGAACAAAGGAAGAAAATATAAGGAAAAGAGTTCTTGCTGACTTGTGCTCGAAAATGGGAATTGAAGAAATGGATTTACTTCTTCATAAAGCTAAAAGGGATTTCAGAAGCATGTCAAGAATAAACAAACTCATGATTGGTGACACTGATGCAATTATCAGTGAAACTAAGACAATTCTAGAAGAGTACTTGTCAAAGGAAAAGGTAAATATTGAGGAGATCAATACTGAACATGTTAAAGGACATGAGGAAGTAAATGTAGAGATAAATAAGTTAGAAGAAAGAAATGAAAATAAGGAGAACATGAATGTGTCTGATACTCCAAAGTTTGAGGATAATTTGACCTCTCCAAATGCAGAAAACTCAGAGACACCTGTTGTATCTAAGGTCCAATTTGAGGTAGTTGATGAAGCAAAAGAGGCACATACTGAAGAAACTGAAATGCCTAAAGCCAATCCTGAAGCAGAATCTCAAGTTGAAAAGAAAAAGGAGCAAGAAATTAGGATAGAGAAAGTGAAGGAATCTTTATTGGAGCAACATGATGAGCCAGATCTTGAGTTGGATGAAAATGCAATTAGTCTTTCCACTCTGTCTCCAATTCAGATGATGAAGGTCGCCAAAATTGCCCAAGCCAAAGCTAGTGAAAAGATATTGAAATCTCACATTGAGGAAAATGAACTTTTAAAGCTTGCATCCAAAGTTCTACAAAAAATAATGCCTACTTATGCTATGGACCCATCAGGTTCTTCCTCTGGTGAGTTGAAAAATTTAATAAGCTATGTAGATTTTCATTTCAAATATTTTGAGAAATAGGCCCTAGATAAAGTGAAGGAGTTCAAAGAGACGAGGATTAATAGCCTAAAGGAATTGATTGCCAGAGATAAAAATATGTTAGGCTCCTGCATAAAGAATGTTCAAGGCACCATATCTGAAGGAGGAAAAGTGTACAAGTCTTGCTTAGTCTTATTAAAAATTACTGAAGCAAATGAGCATTAGGTGAAAGATATTGAGTAGAAGTTGGTTACTATTTCCAACACATTTGACCCATTGGTCGACAGTATTTGTCATCAAGAAAGTCAGGTAATATCTTTGCTCAATCAAATAAAGAATCTAAAGGTTAAAAATGAAAGGATTATTGGTAGAGTAAGTGAACTCAGGGGGCTAATAAGTCCAAAAATTGAGATAATGGAAAATGCTCTGAAAGAAGCTGAAAGTGCTATGACCGCTCCTAATCCAGTGAATCTCAAAGCTGCTGAAACCTTGGTGTATCTTCTTTGTAGCAATATTACTATTTTGGAGAGTCTGAAAAATGTGTGGGACTCGAAATTAAGTGGACTAAAGAATGTCTTTGCAGATGTCTTCAAATTTTTGCAAGTCCCCAGATATGGTTGTAAAGTTTTGCAAATTTTGGGTGGCCCAATTTTGTCATTAATTTCAAAGGGGGAGAGAGTGAAGTGAAAAATGCTTTGATATTCTTAGGGGGAGCTGTATTTTGCATTTTGGCAATGTACTTATCAGTCTCGACACTTAGTCATTTTTCACTAAGTGTTTCCATCAATGCCAAAGGGGGAGATTGTTGGCATATGGAGCTTCTAGTGTTGTTATTGATGGAAACTAAAGTCATTCCCATGATCCATAGCTTAGTATCTAGTCATACTGACAGATAATGTGATACAGTGTGTATTACCAGTAGAATACATGTGGAACAGGGTATCCAGTCAAACGGCTTCACTGGGCCATCTTTTTATGTTGTGGATCTTTGGAAATGTTTGTTAAGCATGTGGATTATCTTATTATCGAGTTTTGTGGTGTTGCATTAGTTACAGTATGAGGTAGGAGGTCCGGTAGGACATTTTTATGTCTATTTTTCTGTTGTAGCCAACTTAGGGAATGTGGCGCACTGTGGATGTGTTAAATAGAATTAGTCAAGATTATTTCATGTTCAAATATTTAATTATTGGTCCTAGCTATGGACTAGCTGACTTGTTTGGATATGCATCAAATTTATTCATGTTTTGGGCCAACAAGTTTCAAATACCCTAAGTTTTATTGAGCCAACTTGTAGCGATTATATCCCCAGTTGCGCATATATTTAGATGATCGATCACATCATTTTGATAGAAGAAGAAAAATTATTGGTGTATGTTGTGAACATCCAAGGAGTATTTGAGCGATATCATGTGTAGTTACACTTGTGCATAAGGGTTTTGTGTATGAACTTGAGCAAAGTAGAGCAGAAGTTCAATATCAGTCAGAAGGACAAAAGTTCGTTATCATAGCTTAACCGGAACTACAATCAAGCATTGGTATATATGTTATATTTTTAGTTCATTCTCTTTTAGATATATTCCAAACCTTTTTAAGGGTCCAGTAAGTCCATTTTGAGCAGTGAGCTCTAGGCAGTGAGCCTGAATGCAAGCACATTCTCATTTTGTAATATTTCTATTGAGTATACTCATAACTTATTGTGGATTGGCCATCCACCATGGTTTTTCCCCTAACAGTGTTTCCATGTAAAAATCCTTGTTGTTGTGGTTGTGTGGTTTCTTGCTTTCAATTTTTGCATATTGATTTTAATTAAATGTTTTAAGTGGATTAAGGATCAGAGTAAAAGAATTAATTTTTGCAGAACACTGATTCACTCCCCCCTCTCAGTGTTCCTTGTTTCCAACATTAATATCATCATAGTTGTTGTGGATGTGGAAAAACCAAAATGAGGTATGAATTAGGTAAGCACCTATACAAAATAATCCTTTCCCTCTTCTCTTTCTTGTAGGTAGCATGTTTGAAGTGGATTTGGAGAATATTGAAGATTCAACATCAAGATCAAGAAATCAAGTACATTCCTTCATCAAATTAGGGCAAGTGAAATTATCCATGAATAAAATAAATTCTGAAGCTGAGTCCAACATGGAAGCAACTATAGACTGTAATGCATCATATCTTGTTTAGAGATTCTAGAAATCCTTTTCTTACTCTAGGGAGCCCACACCCCTAACTAGATACTTTCAACCTAAATTTGAATGCCAAGTTCATCTATCTATGCTCTTTTGATATATTTTCTTAGTTTCTTCTCATTAGTTTTATACTTTTCAATATTTCCATCAGTTTGTTGTAGTTGTACAATTGACATATTTTATATATTTATAAAACTTCAATACCTAATAAACCCCACAAAAAATTAGACAAAATCCTTGATTAGCAGTTTTGGCTCTTCCTTGAGGATATTAGCCAAGTGTTATTTATAATCATTTTTGTGTCCTATCAAATGTGATGTTTAGAAAGGTGGGATTTAGACCCTAGATTCCTTTTCCTGGGTGTGTGCAAGAAGTTGAGTCCACTTTCTGGCCAAAAAGTGGAAGTGTTTTTCTTGATTTTCAGAATTTGACACATTTGACCTTAAAATTTGAAGCACTTAGAGATGAAATCTTTAAAAAATTAACTAATCATAAAATGTAGTGCTCGGAGTCTAGTTTCCAAATATGTAATTTATTTCAATACCCAAATTGTATAAATTGAGTTTCAATAAGCGTTTCTAAAAACCATTGTTTAAAAGTCACTTTTTTTTTACCATACCATGAATGTGTACGACATCCGTATTTTAACTTAAATTATTGTATTTTTCTAAATCTTTTTGGGAAAATATTTTTGACTCACTAAAGCTTGTTCTTGATTTTTTTTGTAATTTTTTATTGAATATTTTTTTTGTTAAATTTTTATTAGGCAGATTTGTCGTTTTGAAAAATCATCGTGTAGTACATGCATAAGATGACCTAAACTTATCATTTTAGTTTTTAAATTGAAAATAATTGTCTGAGATTTGGTTCTAAAATTTTTGAAATCCGTTTGTCAAAGATATTATATTGATCAAAAGTTATTAAAATAGTAAAAACACGATAGGCTAAAGTTTATGGATGATTTATTATATAAAATTAATTGAAAAATAGAAAAAATAATCCAATTGTAAAAAAAATTACATATTTAGAATCTGCATTGTCTCATCTAAAATGGGTTTTAATTTCGTCAAAAAATTCTGCAAAAAAAGTCATCAGCCATATGTCCAAAGTCAGTATTTTCTCTAACATTGTTAGGACCTTCAACTTGTAGGTCAAACTAGGTTGAAGGCCTAGGTTCATATTTCCAATGCTTTTCTTGAACCAAAATCCTAGGAAAAAACCCGACCACAAAGCTAATAAAAATTCAAATTTTAAAAAACGGGATCATGCTTTATAAAATAGGATCTCGTTTATTAAAAGCGACATCTCGTTTTATAATCAAGATCCCATTCTTTAATTTATAATATTCAGATCATTGGAAGGGAAACAGGATCCTGTTTCCCTTCCAACGGTCCCCACATTGAATATCGGGGAACGAGATCCCAATTATAGAACAAGATCCCAGTTTTTATAAACGAGATTTCATTTCTTTTATTTAAATTTAATGCCAAAAAATACTGTGAAGTCTGCAACTTCACATGTACGGCCAAGAGCAGTAAAATTAAACTATTTTTCATGAGCTATTGTATTTATAGGTGGTGAACTTGATTTTTAGTTGATTTTTCCAAATGAGGCATCATCTACACCATTTTTGAAGTGGAATTGTGTTATTCTTGTGCTTGTTTGGAGGAACAAAAGGTCTTCAACTTGCAATATGGATTGAATTTTTCAAAGGAGGCATGAAGAAAACAATTTTTAAAGTGGAATTGTGCTAGTTTTCTATTGTTTTGAGGAACACAAGAGGAATAATTTTGTCCTAATAGGTATTCAACTTCCAATTTGGATTGAATATTTTGAAGAATTTCACTATTAACATTCATTTGTGCTTGACAATTTTATAATCATGGGAGATAAAGCTCGTAATAAGAGAAGGAAGACATTGACTCCTCAATAAGTTGAAGCAAATAGAGAGGAGAGACAAAGACAAAGAGAAAGAAGAATGAGAATGAAATCAATGAATGATGGTGGAGCATCCAATTCCAAAACTATTGAAGATGAAAACATTGAGGATACCATGGTTGTAGATAAAGCTAATTTGCAAGGATTCAATTTGGAGAAGAATATGATCACACAAGAAAGTCCTACTATGTCTTGAAATCCCTCTTTGAATGCTATGGAGAATGTTTCAATATGCACAAATGTTGACATTGATGATATTCAGAGAGATGAACCTTTTATAGAATTTGTTGAAAACAAAAAAGAAAAATATTTTGTTGCAAATGAAATTTAGAATGATCATTTTATTGAAAATGAAAACAAAACCTGTATTTTTGATGAAAATGAAAATGAAAACCATTTTGTTGATGAAAATGAAGATGAAAATGTAAATGAAAATAAAGATGAAGATGAAAATGAAGATGAAAATATAGAATGTGATGTTGAATTTAATGAAAATACTTTTTTTAAAATTGGAAGTGGTGTTTTTGATAATCTTCCTGGTCAAATTTCTTGGAGGCAAATAAGAACACATGCAAATAGAATATACACCAAATTCTTTTATCGTAAAAAAATTGCATTTCAATGTCAACTAATGATGCAATTGATGAGAATGCAAAAAATGAGGAAAGTAATGAAAATGTTAGGCTTTTATGTTAAACCAAAAAGAAAATATCAATCATTAAAACATGTTATGTCTACTGTTGCTAGTGCCATTCGATCTATTGGGAAAAATAGTCGATCTAAAGATAAAAACATAGCAAGAAGAGCTATAACAACTTCTATAGTTAATAAAACAACTTTGAATAAAAGAATGGTAAGCAATATTAGTGAAGTTTTAAAAATTCATCCTAAAACATTGCTAAGAGCGGAAAAAAGAAGATAAAGTATAGAAAATGATCCTATCAATCAATGTTGGAGTTTTAGTGGACGACTACCAAGGTTTGATATAAAATTGAATGTTGAAGTTAAATCTTTGATCAAAAAATATTGGCATGATAATACTAGGGTTTCATCTAATGCTAGAGATGTTTTAAAATTAAGGGTGGGGTCCAAAGTTTGCGATCCTCACCGAAAACACCTATTATATACAACACAAACTGAATTTTATAGAAAATTTTGTAGCGATTCAGTGTTACCTGGTAATATTAAAATAAGTCAAAGGTATTTTGAAAAATGTAAACCCTGGTATGTAAAAATTAATAAGCAACGAATATCTTGTTTTTGTAAAATACATGTTCAATTTCATTATTTTTATGATGTTTTTCGATATATACATTGTACCTTGCATACTAACATGATTATACAGGATTGTGGTATTGATATGCCACCTGAAGCAATAAGAGAGTTATTTCAGGTTTGTTTTGTGAAAAATCTAATGATAAATTATTTTATTTAAGTTCTTGTATTTCTGGACAATGCATTAACTGTGGAAATCTTTCATTTTTAAGAATTTGTTTTGCATGAAAGTGTTGATCATGATTTTGGACAACAATTAGTAGATGTCAAAAGATTTAGGAATGTTCACTATTCTTTAAAAGATGGAAAAATAGGAAAGAGTTGTGATTTAGTTACAAAAAAAGTTAGTGTGCATGCATTTATGAGTGAATTTAATAATAAAATTGTACCAAAATATGGCATGCACTCTGAACATGCTCGATGGCTTGATGGCCAATTTCAGGCATGTAGAAACACATTTCAATTAGTACTATACTTTAGGTGTGGTTGATTTTGGAAATTATACTCTTATACATGAAAATTCAATCTCAATATTATAATTCAGTGCAAGTAGCTATGTTTTCATATTGTTTATAGACATGTAGATGATGGGTATGTGCAGGATCATGATGGGCCAAAGAGTGGGGATATGATGGGTATGTGTAGGGTATGTGGCTGATGACTTTTTTTTTAGCCAAAGTTGATGAAACAAAAAGGGTTTTTGAAGGAGATTCTTAGCTTTCCACCAATATAAAATTATATTTTACTTTGAATTTAATAAATAATTATTATTCATTTTCCCATTTGAATTACTACTAAAGGGAGGTCACGATTGATGAAATTGAAAAACATCTATAGACTTTAAATGGTATCATATTTTTTGAATCCAAAACATGTGTCACATTCTGCTTCACATACTATAGGATTAAAAATGAATTTCATGAAGTTTTGACCAAGTTAAGGTGGTTAGACATCTGAAGGTTTTATATTTTTTAAAAGTTGTAATACAAAATTCATATTTAATTATTTATTTGAAAAAAAATTACAAAAAATATGCATCACATCGAGACATGAGTCCTCTACTTATATCTAAAATCTTATAAAAAAATATTATCATTTTATTGTGATTAGGGTTGTCAGACAGACACCTACTTCTTATTTTTTCCCTAAAATTTAAGTACTACTGCATTGAAATTTCAAATTTTCACCAAATAGATTTTATTTTTATTTAAATAAACCTAGTACTTTAGAAACTGCATTCAATTTGCTACAGATTCTATTCTTAGATTATTTTGAAATAATATAGATAACTTATTCAAATTTTTACGTCAAGTTGCCTAACTCTGATTTTTCTATTTTTTTGCCACTTAAGGGCCTGCTTTTTCCATGATGATCCTACACATAACCTGATAGCACTGAGGATGATAGAATTTTTTTGAGGGAGTATCATTTTTATTTGAGTGACAATCGGTTACACTTGCCAGAGTTTGTTCAATACTGTTTCAGTATATTTTATAGAAATTTAAGAGAAAGAGGAATCCAGATGAAAGAACACCTCATATGTTCAGATAATTGTATGTGGTAGTTCAAGAATGCTCGAATGTTCTATTGGTTAAGTAGGGTTCACAAGGAACTTAATGTCCAACATATATGGAGTTTTTTTGAAGCTGGGCATGGTAAAGGAGAACATGATGGAGCTGGTGTGTGTGTCAAAAGAATTATTACTAGAGAACAATTAAAATTTGAGGATTCAGTAAAATTTAAAGATGCACGTGAGATTGTGGATTGGTGTAATAGAATATTATCTACACCTGGTTCGAGTGATTACTCTATAGTTCATCGATTCTTTTGGTTGGTGGAAGAAGAGAACATTGTACCTAGAGTTGATTGTGAGACAATCAGTGGATCTACTAAATGGAATTCATTTAGGAGTGCGACAACAAGCAAATGGACTATTTGCACAAGGGAGCTTGCATGTTTTTTCCAGTTTTGTATCTCAGGAGATTGGGAAGCATGTGAAAATATAGAATGGGTTGAACAGTGGGAGCAAAGATCATTGACACTTGCAGAAGCACATAATCAATATGAAAGAACTTTTGAAGAAAATGATCAAGTGTTTGCATATGAAGATTATGACCGTGTTTCATACCTTGTACAAGAAGGTAATTTTAATTCAATTTATTTCATTTTATTTCACTTTATTAAGTTATTTTGTAATACTAAATTATTTATATGGATATGCACAAGTTATTAAATTGAATTTTGTTGGCAGGACATGTGTATGCTATTATTGCACTTGAGGGGAATGAAAAGCAAACAAAATATTGGTTGGCTTGTTGTGTGGAAACTAAACATAAGTTAATAACACCCCAAGAAGATGATGATGGATTTCATTATCCAACAGGTACGGTGATCCCTTTAAGACACCCCCTTAAGAAAATTTTGATAACAAGTTTTAGATCCCCTTAAGCAATTTTTTAGAACAAGTCTTTGATCCCCTTAAGAAAATTTTGAGAACTTATTTGATGATGGTTTTTGAACATGTTTTCCAATAGGATCGGTGGTGGTTGTTGGCACATGGCTACAAGAATACCTGAGAAGAAAGAATGGTCTACCTAAATTCAAAGACTATGAAACACATAAAAAGATTATACATTATTCACATTTGGTGGTGGCAACAAATATAAAACTAGAGCAGTATAGTGGAAGACCTTCAAAAAAAGTGCTATGGTAAATTTTTATGGAAGAGCATGAGGCAATCATAGATGCATTGCAAAAAGGAGAGGATGCAAATGGTACAATGGAATAAGTAAATACAGGTAAATATAGTTTTAGTTTTATTTTGTCCTTTTAAATACATGTTTCAACATTGGTCAAGTGTGTTATTAGTTGAAATTGATTTAAATTGTCCTTTTATACATTCTTAAGGCATAATCACAAAAAGGATCTAGTCCATGCAGATTCAACCTAGACAACATGGAATACTTGGTAAAAATAGGTAATTATTAGTTAAATTATATTTAAATACATGTTTTGATTACATATTGATATTGCTTTTACATTAAAAGTTAAAATTGATTTATTATCATTTTTTGTATCCTTAAGCCATCATTGCATTGATCTCATACTTTGATACAAAAAGGATAGGATGCTTGGATTCAACCTACAAACATGTGTGGAATACTTTTAAATGCAGGTACTTGAGTTCTGTACATATAGATAGTTTTATATAAATTAAAATATGTATGTTTTGATGATTTCATTGATATTGCTTGTACCTTTTGATGTGGGTGGTGTAGAAGACCTACTACATTCTAGGCACAATTTGAGATGTGCTTAAAGATGTATCCAAATTTTGTAAATATTGTTTTGAGATGACATATATGTACATACATATTTATAGAATTAAACATACTCTATGTACTTCTATGTATCAAATCAATATTCTATATAATTTTTTTGTTAAATGTGCATGTTTCCTACTTTGAAACTTTATGTCTAATTGTATAATCACTAAATATTATGCATACATTATTGTTAAATAAATTATATCCTTAAGGCGTTGTATTATGACCCCTCAATACATCCCCTTAAAAGA